>JAOXJP010227972.1:0-11204 GCA_025762735.1 Platanus orientalis | reverse complement strand
TAAAACATGTTAAAAATTATAATTTTTTGGACTAGAAATAAGGTAGATAGGCTTTAACTAACATAATAAAGTTTTTAGAAATTTTTCATATTTTTTTTATCTTTTGATTTTTTTTTTTTTTTGGGGCGATCCGGCTGCTAGCCGATCTGCAGTGGATCGGCCGATCCTTGACTGGATCGCCCGATCCATGAGTGGATCAGATCGGGATCGCCCAGGTCCGATCCCGATCCCGAGTTTTTGATCTATGCTACCAACTTAATATATTATGTGCAAAATGCGATGTATTATAACATATAGAAAATTTAGATTAAACAATCCTCATTTCATATAATTTTTTGATTTTTCTTTAATTTTTTTATTTTTTCGAAAATAAATAAATATTTTTTTTTCGAAATTTTTTTTCCATGAATGTGTAGATCTATTAAAAATGTATAACATATAAAAAATTTACAAGGAATAGAGAAGAAATAGCAAGATTACCGAAGTTTTTGGTGAAATTTGGGGTTTTAGGTTCGATCATTCAATCCAGCTCAAATCTCCATTTTCAAACAAAATAGACTCAAATGGAGTCCTAGATATAGCCACTAGAAGCTAAATCAAACAAAAAATTGCAAAAAAAAAAAAAAAGATTTTTGAGGTTTTTAGTGATTTGTGATACAGGTACGCTTCACTGCAAGACGTGGCACGCAATACCTCCCTGTATCGTAAGTCTCAGGCTTATTTAAACCAAAAAATGACCAATTTGACCCTGTTATCGCGAGACATGCATATCGCGTGATACGTCTCACGATAAACTGTCTAAACTTTGATATTTTGCTGTATAGGGTGTTATCATCTCGCATAGGTATGGTACCGGTACGTCTCGCACGATACGGCTCATATCGCGCGAGATTTTGAGCCATGTGTAAAAACAGTAGCAGAAATAGGGGAGAAACTACTTGATTTAAGCCTACAACTGGATACATTACAGTCCTCACCCATGCTCTGTTTTGTAGATTTCTCACTTCAGCCTTTAAATCCTTTGAGTAGAGATGAAGTTGTAAAATTATGAAAATGGAGTAGAAGAAATAAAAAGATAGTGGACTAGAAGATAAGAAGGAGAATGGAAGGGAAGTAGGGACTATCGAGGAAGAGAGAAGAAAAGAAAGGAAGTCGGGGATTTAAAAGAGAGAGAGAGAGAGTAGAAGAGAAGGGGGAGTTCTTGTGACTACCACCCACGAATAGAGATAGATAGGGTGATGCAGCACATAATCCAAATACTAAAGCAAGGTAAAGCTGATGCCAAGAGGAGGTACAAAACTATCGCGAATGGTTAGGGCTGGTTTCAGGTTCTATTTTAGGGGTAAAACAGTAGGTCAAACTGGGGGGGTGACAGAATAGGGTCAAACAATGGACAAACAGAGGAGATTTAGGGGACTCGTAGGGTGTATGCTTATGAATTAAAGCAGATCCAGCAAGCTCAGGTCAATGCCCACGGAATGGTAAAATGAGACACAGGATAGAAATGACTTAAGCTAGGCTAACAGAAGAAAGTAAGAGGGCTGTTTGGGTCAGGACTGAAGAACAAAGTAATATAGACCAACACAAGAGTACTCTAATCAGGGTAAATCTGATCAGGTTTAAGACCTATTAGAGGTTATAAAAAAAAAAAAAAAGAGTGTCAGATTGATGCCAAACAAGGACAGATCTTGGAGTTGTAACAGGGTATTCTGAAGCATACCAGGTCTAAGGCAGAACTGAGTAATTGATGATAAATAGAAAGAGGGTCTAATTAGGTATTCAAGAATCACCAATTAAAAGAATTCGGGCTTTAGACAATTATCTAAGGCAAGAAATGAAATCTTGAAAGAGAAAAAAGGGGTGGGTAAATAGTGGCTGTCTTAGGTGATTTCTTGGTTAAGACTTTAAAGAATAAGAGTTTTCAAAGGTTGAAGATGAAGAAGACAGGTTTATAGTATGCTGTAAAATTTCAGATTCAAGAACTTAAAGAAATAGGTTTCTCTAGGATTCTTGAATTAAAATCTTGCAAATTGATTAAAGAATATAATAAAACAGAAAAGTGTAAACAAAATAATGTAGAAGAATGAGAATAGAAGAGAAGAATGAAGAGAGAAGAGATGGGATCGTGGGAGAGAAAGAAGAAGAAAGAAAGAGAGAGAACTCACTCTTTTCACGCAAGAGGTTATGGGAGAGAGAAACCAAGCTCCAATCATGAGGGCTTCAAAATCTATTTCATTGCAAATTCCTTTCTGTACAAGTTCTGGCTGATTGGCCTATTTAAAGCGTCCAATTAATAAAATAACCCCAAATTAATAAAATACCCCTAAACTAATGGTTGTACGGCCAACCCTCTTAATGCATATAAAAAAAAACCATAAACTCCTAAAAATAACATTTAACTCCCCCCCCCCCCAATTGTGCAAAATTAAATTAAAGACACCCTAAAACATAAAAATAAAACTGAAATTAAGTGGGGCAGCAAGGCTTCTTCTTGGCAACTCCTTTGGATCTTGGCTTAGGCTTCCAAAGAGGATATGTCTTCTATATCCATTGCATTGCAACTGCATCAATTCCCACCCTCCAAAAAGAACTTAGCCCTGTTGAGTTCAGGGGTAGACCAAAGATACCAGCTCCTCCACTTGGAATACGGCATAGTAAATATGAACCAGCAATCTTCTTCAGTTTTAGATCAAGCACAACCAGACAAGGCATCATAGTCATCTTCTTTCCATGTTGGAATGTGTAGGTGTTCTTAAACCCGCAGTGTTGAATTTTTCTATCATACAACCACGGTCTCCCAAGTAAGAGATGGCATACTTTTAGAGGTAGCACGTCACATAGGACCTGATTATGGAAGAATCCAATGGAATAGGTAACAAAACATCTCTCATGAATCTTGAGATTTGTATTGTTGACACATGCCACTTTGTATGGATTCTAATGGGGCTCTGTTTTCAGTCCTAACTTCCTGTAGGCTTCTTCGGACACTCTGTTAGTGCAACTTCCTCCATCGATAACCTGTGAGCATAGTTGTCCCTTGCATCTAACTTTAGTCTAGAAAATACTATTGCATCTCCAATCTTCATTCTTCTTAACTTTTTTGGTACCCATGACTGAATGGCAAAACACAAGCAGGCCTGTCATCACACACATTTCGTTCATCCTCTAGGGCACACTCCACCTTGAGAATCATCTCATCATTTGGAGTATAAATCTCTCCCTCAATGTCATCCTTGAGCATAGGATGCTTGCCTGAAAGGGACACAACATGCTAAGGACATTGCGCATAGAGGTGACTAGTATTACCACAATGATAACATAATGCTCTGCCTCTCTAGATAAAACCATAAGAATTACGAACTCTAGGTGGTGATGCAATCCTAGCTGGTCTAGAGGCTACTGTAATGGCACCACTATGATGTGGTTTGGAAATGATCCTACTAATAGGATTACCAAAGGCTTGGCTCACAATTCGAGAAGAACTATTAAGGAAAGTTTGTCTAGACTAAACTCTCTTTAAGCCCTCCTCTACCTGGTAAGCAATGTGGACCGCATCATTAGTGTTGACAATCTCACATAACACAACCCAACTACGATCTACGGGCATAAACCTCTCTCGTACATTGCCACCATGATGTCATCATTGCACTTGGCTTTGGCTTATGTCACCAACCGATAAAATTGTGCAGTGTAAGCTTCCACTGACGAGGTACCCGACTACAACTGTGTGAGCTGAAGATGTGCTCTCTATCAATAGCCTAGAAGTTCAAACCAACGCTTCATGGCTGCTTTCAAGTCCTCCCAATTTCTAAAAATGCCCAGGCACCAATGTTCTTCTTTATAGTTATCCCACCATATCCTTGATCTTAGCCCCAGCAAAGTGTAACCTTTTACCCTCAGGAATGTCATGACAACTTAAAAATGCCTCTATGTTGTGTATCCAGTCCAAAAATGCATCTGGATCCTAACCTCCATAAAAACCCTACACCTCAAGCTTAACATGGCAATCCAGATCCTGTTGGACAGCACCATATGGATGTTCGGATCTCTCAAAATATCTACGCCTACGCTGATCAAATATGTCCATATGCTCCCCTCTAGGATAAACCAGCTCATGCTAGAATTGGTGTGAAGATTCACCACCTAGCATGCTGTGGGACTGTTGTGGAGGAGGAGCTGCATTAGAAGCTTCTCTAGCCTGAATACGTGATTAAGGGGCTTCTTGTGGGGACAATCTAGCAGCAAGCATGGATAGACTTTTCTGAATCTCTACTAACAGTTCCCGCATACTCTTCACATCCCCTTGTATACCACTCACAATATTGCTAAGTTGTCACACTTTATTCTTGGTGGCCTAAATTTTTGTACCATGATCATCCACCATGCTAGACAAGGTATTCACAATATGAACCATGGTGATTAGGGAATTCATACAAATATTTTAGGGCTTGCTCAACAGTTTTAGGTATTAAAACCCTTTCAAAAGACCCCAAAGGATTTTAGGGTTACCTTAAAATTAATGGAAAGGGACTCTATATAATCCAAGAAAGGTTTTAGGGTCGAAAGGACTTGAGCCATCAAGAAGAAGGATTTTAGGGCCCTTTGAAAAAACCTCAAAATTTTATGACTTTCATTATGGAAATTTCTAATTAAAGAAGAGGATGTTAGAGATTTCCTAAACTTCTAGGGTTTAGCTCTAATACCAATTTGATGTAGGATACCAATTGGAATTGGCCCTACAAGAATTAGTAATTGATGATAAATAGAAAGAGGGTCTAATTAGGTATTCAAGAAACACCAATTAAAAGAATTCGGGCTTTAGGCAATCATAGAAGGTAAGAAATGAAATCTTGAAAGCGAAAAGGGGTTGGAAGAAGGGTAAAAAGTGGTTTGTCTTAGGTGATTTCTTGGTTAAAACTTCAAAGAATAAGAGTTTTCAAAGGTTGAAGACGAAGAAGAAGTAGGTTTATAGTATGCTATAAAATTTTAAATTCAAGAACTTTAAAATAAAAAAAAAGGGTTTCTCCAGGATTCTTGAATTAAAATTTTACAAATTGATTAAAGAATTTAATAAAACAGAAAAGTGTAAAAGAGATTCTCCGCGTTGAATAAAGTTGGCCATTTAATCTCTCAAAAAAAAATATATAATGTAGAAGAAAGAGATTAGAAGAGAAAAGAATGAAGAGAGAAGAGATAGGATTGTGGGAGAGAAAGAAGAAAGAAGAGAGAGTGAAATTGCACTAAAGTTATCTTAGAGGGGGGTGAATAGGATATCTAATTTTTAATTACCCCTTTTTACAAAACATGGGATTGATTTTAATTTTTTTAATTTAGTCCAAGCGTATGTTTGTTGCAAGGTGACTACTAAAGTATTTTGTCAAACATGTAATGAGTAAGAGTAGTAATAAGCATCAAGGTAAAACGACAAACAATCACACATTCAATCCACAATAAGAGATTTATAGTGATTTAGCACTAGGGCTTACATCCACTCTTCTAAAGCTCACCACCGAGCTTAGGTATATTTCATTTAGGTACTATTACAACCTTGGTCAATATACAAAAACCCAATTACTTGCTCACAAGCAAGTTATACAACAACACCGTGTCTCCGACGAGTGTGACCTACTTCTGGTGTCTCTGGCAAAGGTAGTCAAGCTTCCGATGTCTCCGGCAGAAGCAAAGCAATTACAATAGTAAATATGAATACAAATGAATGCAAAGTAAAGCAAATATTATCACAAAATGGTTGTTGTTGTTAATTGCTCAAAGTGGGGTGCTCCTTGCTAAGCTAGTTTGCCTTAGTTACCCACAAGCTCCATGTATTTGGATCTAGTGTTCCTTGAACTCAGCCAAATGTGAGTTTCCTCATGGGAAAGGCTCACCACAAGTTCTCCTCAATAGTGGTAGAGAGGTATTCAATAGGAGAGAAAGAGAGTGATTCTAGAGTGTAATGTTAGCTACTCAAGCTCAAAACTAGTAAAGCAATGGAGTTTTTCTCAATGAGGGAAGTTCTCAATATAATAAACTTTGTAACCCTCTTTTATAAGCTTGGAGTGTTGGTGTTGTTTACCACAATGGGAAAAAATCCATTTTATAGAGGTAAGGAGAACCCATAACCTTCGGATTGAAATCTTTTAAAATGGACATCTCTTTATAGCCTTAAATTTCGAAAAACAAAGCTCAAGTTTCAAAAAAATTGCCTTGAAAATCGTGTTCTAAAAGATTTCCAAAATTACCCTCGCACTCGCAATCGATTGCGGCTTGTTATCAGGCCCGCAATCAATTACTTAATTCCCAATCAATTGTGGCACTGGGACTACAGGCCCAGATTTGCTCCGCAATCGATTGTGGCTCGTAATCAGGCCCACAATCGATTACTTAATCCCCAATCAATTGTGGCACCGGGACTACAGGCCCAGATCTGCTCCGCAATCGATTAAGGCTTATGGGGCTCGGCTCTTGGGAACATTAGATTGCAACCTCATTCTGGGTCGCAATCGATTGTGAATCTCTCGCAATCGGTTGCGACAGCTTTTGGGGGGTCTTGATTTTTGCACTCAAAATGGGTTTGTCATTAGGCTTTTGGTCCTTGGGTTTTGTGAGAAGCCTACCACCATGTCTAAATTGATTTTAAGGTCTCCACATGATATGCAATGCATGTTTTATACCTTTCTTGGTGGGGCAAGTCCAAGGTAGTCCCCGGTCTCTTCTTCAAGTCTTTGGTCATCCTCGTCTTCATATCTTAAACTTGTGAGAGCATAGGACACTTACAAGACACATACCACTACTCATTTGTCCATGGGATTGACATACATCAACAAAGAGAAAGAGAGAGAACTCACCATTTTCACGTGAAGTTATGGAAGAGAGAAACCAAGCTCTAATCGTGGGCTTCAAAATCTATTTCATTCCAAATTTCATCGTGTACAAGTTCTGACCAATTGGCCTAATTAAAGCCTCCAATTAATAAAATACACTAAATAACTAAAATACCCCTAAACTAATGGCAGTACAGCCAGCCCTCTTAATGCATTAAAAAGAACACCATAAACTCCTAGAAATAACAATTAACTCCCCCCCCCCCAATTAGCATAAGCCTTATTACATAGATTCTCCATGCAAAAATAGATAAAGACACCCTAAAAACATAAAAATAATACTGAAATTAGGTGGGGCAGCAAGGCTTCTTTTTGACAACTCCTTCGGATCTTGGCTCAGGCTTCGAAAGGGGATAATATGTCTTCTCCATCCACTGCATTGCTATTGCATCAAAAACAGTAGTCTAAAAGATGGAGACATGATAAGTCAGATCTGTTGTCAATCAAAGCTCAATGACAGGGCTGTTTCAGAGTGGTATATATGTGACTAAAGATACAGACCCAGAACAGAGTATCAGAATCTGTCCCTATTATGATGCAGTGTATAAATCAAACACATACACAACCAAGTTCATCCTGGTGCTGCTGTAGGTAATCCAGGTTGGAAATCCAGATCAGTGAGCAAATCCCCTTCTGATGCTGCCGCAAGGATTATATTAATCAAGGCATAAGTTTTGTTGCAGAAAATCAAAGAGAAAACTATAATAAGGTGGCAGCAGGTTTAAGGTACTGTTTTTAATGATCTCTGGGTGAAATCAGTGGGGGTTATGGGATTTGTGGGTACCGCAGGCATGGGGATTAATTAGAGAAAGGTTTGATGGCTTAATTCAAAGGGGAAGTGGTTTACGGTCTGGTCGATTGTATGGGGAAGTGGGCATTAGGGTTCTTAAGATGGAAATCAAAAGAAAAGTGTGGTTTAATGAAGGCCTGCAGGTATGGTAGCAAGTCATAACAGAAACATAAGAAAATAAGAAGAAGAGAGAAAAGAGAAGAAGATAGAAGATAAGTACCTTGTGTGTGGTAATCCCTATCTCCACAGCCCTAGGTAATCCCTACCTCAGGCTTTCAAGTTTGGCACAAGAACTTGAAAGAGAACACCCAAATTGTGTGGAAGAAAAGCAGCCAAAATTTCATTCATAAAGTCATGCCAAAACAAAGAGGGGAAGACTTTCTCTTATAGCCCATGATCAGTCTTTCCCTTACAATTCAAAATTTAAAATTAAAATAAACTTTCCTAAATTAGAAACTAGACACCTTCTTAAGACTTTCTAAAATAACTTTCTAAAAAATAAATAATTCAAAATAGCTAAAATCATGGGTTTTTCATGGAGTAGTCTACCAGCCCTTATTTAATAATAAAAGGGTGCTTCCTAAATTGCCCAAAAACAAAAATAATATTTCCACCCATGCCCTAACTCTAATAATTCATAAACTATTAAATAAAATAGTAAAACACTCAAATAAAAGGACTCGAATCAGAAACTTTGAGCTTCACTTGATGCACTAAAGATGTTCCTCCATGGTCTTCTTGTGTGGAGCCCATCATAGGGGACCCACAGCCAACACCAAACTCAAACTTTAATTCAAAACTTCCTTCATAAGTCGTTAAGAGGGATGCTTTTTTATAGGCTTACAATCTCAACATAATAGAACTATTCCTAATTTAGAAAGTACTAAAAGACTCGTACTTGGTACTCAAGTATTTTTGAAAGCTAGGACTCTTTCTAAAACTAACTTTATAATATTTTAAACTACTAAAACTTGTGGAGATATGGGGCTGTCAACCAGATCTTTATGTGAGGCCCATTGTGTTGACTAAGACTTCCACTAAAAGACAAAATCAGTCCCAACGAGCAGCCCATGAAAATTCCCAATTTCCCCAAATTTTCAGCCTTATTACAACTACATCCTTGCAACTAAAAAAACTTAATCTACACTTGGCCAAAAGGCCTTATTACAAAACTGATCCATCCCTTACCAAACCTTAATTAATCCAACATAAGACTTTAAATCTGGCCTTCTTATGTGGGAGCACATACATGAATCTCATTATGTTGTCTGCATCACATGTTCTTTTCTTTTTTTTCTTCACCACTACCCTTTTCAAAGTCAGGTCAATTCTTATATTGACATTTCTTATTGAGGTGGTCTTATCATTGTCTTTTTCTTATTTGTACAACTACATTCAAATCAAAAGGCAAAGAAGCGGCACTCAACAAAAAGGAACAAAGTTTAAACTGACCCTGAGATTTAATAAAAGAAAATGAAAAATAAAGATCAAACTAAACAAAAGACAGAAAAAGAATTTAATAAATACAGATTGGAGATGGACACACACTGACACACATAAGCATATGTGATCTCAATTATTCAAAGGAGAAAATAGGATCCTCCTTGAAAGTGTTAGCTACATATGCACATCAGGAAAAGATGAACAATAACCAGAGTATGGTACATTATTAGGAAGTATAATCATGAGAGATGTATCCACAGAATACCTCTCCATCGCTAGGGTACTCTGAATCAAAATTTCCCTCCCTTTATCCCTTTTAATTTTTCTTTTTAAATCTTATGACTTCTCATTATTTCTTGTTTTAATTATTAGTCATGATGTAATAGATCAGCAGTCAGCACTTTTGTCCCACCATTCGAATAGATTGACTAAGACTCGTCCTCGTCACTGGTTTGATGACTGGGTTGGGCTTCATATCTATGGTCCATAATATTCAGTATCTGACTAGGCCAAAAACAAATTCCAACATAATGCCAATGCACCACCCAATTATAAAGATACCTGTTGAAATCGCCTAACACGTGTTAATCCAGTAAGTGCACCACTAGCCTCATTCCGGTGCAGAACTCCAAAATCAGCAAGGCGAAGAGGTAATTCTACAAGACCATCCATAAACAATTAGAAAGCACACAGTGGAAAGAAGAGAAAGGGAGAAACTAGAGAATTGCAAGAAACAAAAGAAAAATTGAAATGTAAACAGAAAGATTTGAAAGAAAGCATAAGCCTATAGCCGAAAATTAGAAATACAAACAGAAATTATCAGGAAATAAGAAGTTTCTCCATATTGCGGGATATCATCATTATATGAGGAACATTCCATGGCTTTATATTCATGATGTGTTCAATACTTAGAATGCATAATACAATTAATCCTTTTTGATTGATACAAAAAGATAATTTGTTAGAAAAGAAGAAAAGATTAAGTAGAGAATATTGTTTTTGGTTCATGTTTCTAAAAGGAATGGTGAATATTGTTTCAACTAAAGTTTATAATCGGACAACTACCAGATGGATAACATAGAATAGCACAATCTTGACATGTTATTAGACTACCAAATGACAGCACCTCAATAGAAAAATTAATAAAGGAGAAAACAAATCTTACAGATCGTAAATCACTTAATGAAGTGGACCAAGATCCCACTCATAAATAATATAAAATAAATATTGCAATTCTATCAGTGTTGCTCCACTAATACGATAAAGGTCTTCATCAAATCAACCGGACTATAAATCCACATTAAGAGCCAAACAATTAGTGGGTCACCTCTTACTATCAGGTTTACATGTGATGACGCGGAACGAGAAATAGCCCATACTCAATTTGATGTGCTTGTGCATGAGTATTTTGGATTTAATATTTTTGTATCAAAATATTTGAACTTTGATAAGGGACTTCATCAAAGTTCCATCAGTGTTGCTCCATTAATATGCTAAAGGAAAGGACTTCATCAAACCAACCAGACTATAAATCCACATTAAGAGCCAAACAATAAGTGGGTCACCTCTTACTATCAGGTTTATATGTGATGATACAGAACGAGAAATAGCCCATACTCACTTTGATGTGCTTATGCATGGATATTTTGGGTTTAATATTTTTGTATCAAGATATTTGAACTTTGACAGTTTTGTAAAATCTACGTTAGTTTCTTATTAGTCAGTCTGAAGGTTCTTGTTTAATTCCAAATAGAATAGATTTTATCTATTTTTTGAGAAAGTGAAAGATCTATTTCCTTCCCTTTCTTTAGGCCTAATTTTGGAAGGTCAAAATTTACCCATTTGGCTTGATTTTGATATCATTTGAAAGGTTATTCAGTTACCTTCCCAACAAGTCCAAGATCTTAAGATTCTAATATGATTTGGGAAATTTATGGCAAAAATAATGACAAAAGGGTATCACTTTGTGACAGGAATTAACTATTTTAGAGGTTTTTTTAAGTCTAGTCACAGTGGAATTTGGAAAGCCTGGAAGCCATTATATATATATAGAGTGGAATTTGGAAAGCCTGGAAGCCATTATATATATA
>JAOXJP010227971.1:0-11204 GCA_025762735.1 Platanus orientalis | reverse complement strand
AACATATACTGTGTTTGGGGTTCAAAAAAATGTTTAAGTGTAAAAAAGAGACGTCAAATTAAAAAACACATCATGTGTCAATCAATGGCATGCCTGCATAGGCCTGTGTCAACACAGACAATCGTTTTCCTTAAAAAACAACAATAGAAAATATCTTCACTTCTATATTATACATATGTATATTTTTTTCATGTAACATTTGCGAGCCGAGCTTTAGTGAGCTGAGCTCAGTAAAGCTTGGCTCAAGTTCACTTTAAAAAATGAGCTTAAATTAAAGTTCAGGCTTGGCTCACCGAGCTCAAAACAAGGCTCAGGCTCGACTCATTGACAGCCCTATTTATGGTTGTGGAAAGCTAGTTAGAAAGGCTAATGCTTGTATATTATGATATGAGTTAAGTCACGTTGGATTAAACATGATGATTATGGTTATTGACTTGGGATCAACGTTGAAAGAGGTACATAGCAAAAATCAGAAATAAAACTAAGTATAAGATGATTTTTTATTGCGATACATGTTCCTTCGCGAATCATGAACCATCGCGATCTGTTGCAATCATACTTAGCATAGTGAGCAATGATTCATCGAGAGCTAATTACAACCATGATGATGCTATGGTCATCACGGTTTTAAGTTTATAGTGGTGCAAAAGAATATTGATGGAGACAAACGTTTCACACCGAGGAGTATCATCGTGGTTTAATTAACCGGTGAAGGGGAGAATTGTGAAGAAAAGGCATCAACATTGCGATAAAAGTTGTGTGGATAGGGCTGCAAATGGACCGGATTTGGAACGGATATGAGCATATCCATATCCTATCCTAAATCTAAAGAATATTATAAAACTATATCCATATCCTAAACACTTAAATAATTCAGATTTTAGACCGGATTTTGGATATTAAAAAAAAAAAGGCAATTCCATAAATATCGTCACCATCGCCAGTGCAGTCTTCCCTAGCCCATGTCTATCCTTGTTAAAATCTCTGATGCCGTATGGATTGACAACGATATCCGATGGAGCAAAATACCATATCTTCTCCTATGTGGTGGGTGTGAACTTCTACCGCTGCAACACAGTTGGGGTAGTATGTGTGGGTGCTGCCATGGACCGAGAGAGAATAGTTATGAAGTAAAGAGTTTATATGTTTTTAGGGTTTTAGTTATTAGGTTATTTAAGATTGTTGGATTAGTTTTAAGTTCAACGATTTATTCTCTATAATCTATATATTGTTATATTTAAACAGAACAGATATTTAACGGAATAGATCGATATATGTCCGTATCCTATCCGATATTTATGGATATTTTTATAAACAAATCGGATAATCTTATTTTAGATCGGATGCAGACTGAAACGCATATTTTTCTGATAACTTGTAGCCCTATGTGTGGAGCCTATCACAATCTATTCTACAGTCATTATGAGTCAAAGCGCAAGTGCCGAACTAGACCACCAGAATGTTGTTGTTGACGGAGAAGATGGTTGAAGCAGCTGAAGGGTTTTTCAAACCTAAAGAGCTCAAAACTCCACCAAATCTCACTAAAATGGTTCCAAAATGACCGTATGCTCAAGAAGAACCTTCCTATCCAACTAAAATTTTGGATTGAAGCATAAACTCACAAAGAAACTTAAAATTCTAAAGGATGAGGGTTTGAGTTTTAAGAACTCGAAGATGGTTTTAATACTCTATCCAGCCAGTGAAAAGGCTCAGAAGTGGTGCGAAAGTGATCGCGAGGATAAAACGAATCTTTTTGTAGGATTGGATTTTGGATTCAAAGGCTTGGAAGAAAGTAAAGGAGGATGAAAGCTCTTAGCAATGTGCAATAATGGCGGACTTGAAAATTTTACGTGAAAATGATTAAAGAAGATGAAGGTAAATATTTACACCCACAAGGGTTAAATGGTCATTTTGTGCTGCTGTTTGAAAAGACACACACATTGAAAGTAAGGGTAAAATGATCTTTTCATGAGGAATACGTAAAGACATTACCTTCGCAATGATGGTTCGAATACCTCTTCCTGCCGTAATGACACGTGGCAAGCTTTGCAAAGGGCCAACTATTGGCATTGTAAATTTATGAAATTACAAATTTATCCTCATCGCAAAGAATGAATAGTGCTCACGAAACAAAGATGGAAATAAGATATTGTGATGGAAAGTTGGCTCGCAAAAAAAGGACATAAAATAGCACTTCACAAGAATGTACATTCACAAAGAAGGGACAATGTTTTGGGATGATAGGTGTATCGCAAAAAATGAAGCCAAAAATCCAAACTATCATATTTAATGGTGGATCTTAAGGAATCATGAAAGATGTGTTTTTAGATGCCCTGTGCACCTAGAAAGCTAATGGATAGGGTCCTACTCATGCAAGACTTCTCTAAATCATATAGGTTGTCAAAGATTACAATCCTAATCAAATTTGGAATCCTACTGAAATAAGACTCTTTCATCTCATCAAATCCCTCAAATCTAGGGATTAGATAAGAGTGTTAGTTGGAAACCCACATGGTTAATGATTCAAGATGCATATTAAGTTTCTCCAACAACCATTAGGAAGCTGCCACATCAGCAAGACTCCTACAATAAGAGGGAATGCCTGCTACGAACAAGGCTTAAATCAAGCTGTAATTTAGAGCTCTAGATGGAATCTAAGTCACCAAAATCTTCTATAAATACCCCATATTCTACACAGTTTGAGGATTTTAGATAAATTCAGAAATGGCTTCCATATGTTCAAGGTTTTGAAGTTAGACGCTCAAGCTCTCTCTCACACACATGTTCAACTATTCTTCCTCCATCATCACTTTAAGTTCATGCTACTCTATTCTCTATTCTTTGGAAAAAAAGCAAGTCCATCATACTTCTACAGATTTCAAGGATGATGACACAAGACCAAGGCTTTGAAGCTATAGTTATGGCTAGCTAAGTTAGAGAAAAATTGTAGAGAAGAAAAAAAGTCTTCTTTATATATTTTCTATTCAAAACATTATTAAAAGTCTTTAAGTTTCATTATTTTATGCATTCTTTCTTTTATACAAGTTGAGTAACATTTAGAAATTCAGAGGTTGGCTGCACTAATTAAATGATTGTAATTAAGAAGCTCTCTAAAGAGAGTTTGGAGCGAAAGTTCCCATATAAAATAATAAACTAGGCCCTTATACGGCTAGGTAATTTGAACACTTTGAGTTTCAAAGTTCATTTGAGAGCAACAAAATTTAGTGTTCCAATCATTAATAAAAACTTAATATTAGTAAATCCATGATGTTGTATATATATATATTGTGATTCATCTCTTAAAAAACCATTAGCTAGTATACCACTCATTTTCATTTCCATTTCTTTATTTCAATCCCCAGTCAACTTGATCTCCTTTCCTTTTTATTCATCTTTCCTTCTAGTGCTCTCTCTCTCTCTAACCAACTCTTTTGGCTTAGCTAGTCAATAAACATCATTCACAATTCATTGTCATCACCATTAGACTCACTCTTGTTGCTATCATTGTCTCTCCCATGTAACATGATTCGAGTTTTTAGTTTTGCATATGGGAGGTTCAGTCATGAAAATTATTGTTTTGGTGTAAGACCTATTGGAAGGAATCATGGTTTTGGTAGATCATGTTATCGATGTGAGATAAAGCATTATAATTTATAGTGATGGTAGAGTTGTTTGTGCTTTTGTAATTCATTTTTTCATTTGGTTGATACTAGTGATCATTATTTGTAGGTAAAAGTATAGAAGTAAAAACTTTTAATGGGAAGATAAAAGAATAATAAACTTACATTGTGTGAATCTTTAAAGCTTTCTTACATATGAAAGGGTATTTTGGCTACAACACATCTTACAGTGTGTACCAAAATATTAATATTGTCTTTCCAATTCTTCTTATTATGACTTTGGTGTTTCAATGTTTAATAATAATTATTTATAAAAAAACCCTATATTAATAGCCAATTCTTAATAAAATGTTTATGGTTTATCAAGCTTTTTTTTTATTTTTCTAAGCTTGTAGTTGAATAATTGAGAAGTAAAATAAAGAAATAAAAATATTGAATGATCTATATTGCATATGGTGTTCTAACCAAAATAACCTATTGTGAAATTCCAATTTTAGATCATTCCTTTATTAATATTTAATTTTTTCTAGAATAGAGAACTAATAAAAGCTTACATAGGGATTTTCAAGATTATGATTATTAAAAATGTTATAAAGAAATGTTGTAATTTATTGTGAAATTGAACAATATCTTCTTCATTTATTGTTTACATGAATTTTTATTTAAAAAAAAAATAAAAATGATATGACTCTCCAAAATAACTCTAGTACTACTCCTGCCTTGAGTTAAACCCTATGCTTTCTCTCGAGTCAAATCAAATTTCTAAGTTTATGAGTTATGATTTTATGTACTCCCTCATTTCTAGGATTGTTTTTACTAAAATTACCTTACATATATTTTGTTTTACTTTGGCTTGTCTTAAATCTTTTGATTCCAAAACATCTCTCCATTGTTCTAAGTTGGGCATTTACCCTTATTAGGTCTTGTTAATTAAGACAATGTCATCAACAAACAACACATAGAAATGACCTCTTACATGCCAAGTCAACTCATCTATAACTAATGCAAAGAGATATGGGTTCGATATTATTGAATCTTGGTGCGTAAAGCTACTTTGATTGAAAATTTGTACAATACTCAAATTATTAATTAAGTCAATATATATATTTGAGATTCCTTTCTTTTCCACAATCTACCAAATGATACATTTTGGTATTTTATAATATGCAATAAAGACCATTGGAAGATCTTTTTATTCTTTCTAAAGTTTTCCATCAATTGCCCAAGTGCGAAAATAGCTTCAATTACCAATCTCTCTATCACAAATCCAAGCTAATTCTTTGATATTCTAGTTTTATGTCTTAGTCTATGATCGATTGCTCAAACCCAAAGTTCCATTGTATGATGTATAAGCTTGATCCCATGATTATTGGTGCAACTTGAAATATGTCACTTTTTTTTGTTGATCGGCACCATGATGCATTCCTCTATTCATCTATCATTTCCATTAATTTAAGAGTGACTTGATAAATGACTTAGTTAACTAGCATAAACCAATTTCTCCCATTCCTTTGTCTAGTTCTAATGTATACATTATTTACATATATCTCAATACCTCTTTAAGTTCAGAAAACCTAACTCTACAAAAATATCTCTAAATTATGATCTTAATGTCACTATGGATTCTTCCTTAACCAACATTCCTCACCTAATCTTCATTTAATAATTTTGGAAAATAGGTCCTCAACCTTTCTTTCATTTCCTCATCCTTCATTAAATTTATTTTATCCCCATTCTTAAGTTTAGCTCCTCTCATTGCTTTCTTAGTGGTTTTTCTTGTAACTTATATACATTTTATCTTTTTCTTATTTAATCACTTGCCAAACCTTTCATTAATACCTCTTAGCTTTATACCTTTTAAGTTTTTATATCGTTAATTTTTTTCTTTTTAAATTCCACTATTAATTTAGTTCTTGAGTAGCTAATTTCTCATTTATCTCTCTTCTATATCTTAATATAAACATCTAAATCACTTACCTATGTTGTGTAGTTAGGCACTCCCCCGAGATAGAGATACAATTTACATATTGACTATACTATCTTCCTTAATGCAAAAGAAATTCTATCCAACTACAATATGATCCTCCTTAGAAAGTATTCAAATGTTCTTCCCTCTTTTTTATGTACATGTTTACTATGATAAGATTCTATGCCATTGAAACCATCCCATTTATTTTATCAAACCCATATCTTCCATGAAAGTTTCATTATCCCTTCATTAACTTTACTTACATGTCCATTTAAGTACCTCTTAAAAATATTCTCTCTCCCTCAATTATTCCTTGAATTAACCCATCCATGTTTTCTCAAAATTATTTATTTATGCCTTCATCGAATCCTACTTGATGTACATATGCACTAACTATGATAATTGCTACTTTTTCTAAAAGTAATTATAGTTATGGTATCTAATCATTTCTTCTTTTAACATCTTCAATTTATCTTCTATATATATTTATTAATAATATCCCTTCCCTATTTCGTTGTCATTGTTGCCTTGTATTTTCTTATTCTCTTGTAGGCAAGTTATCTTGGTTCTTCTTCATTTTTTACATCCGGTAACTTTGTACTATATTGTTCTATCAAAGTTCCTATATTTCAAGTTTCTACATGAATCATATATTCTTAAAATAACTTTTTTAGTTGATGGAAACCCTTACCTACTTTTTGCTACATTTGAGCGCCAAACCCTTGCCTACTTCATATATTCATACCTAGCTAACCTTTGTCCATTCCTCACTACACTAGGCTGAAATTGTAGCACATTGCTTTTAGGGAACACTCTAGCATAATGTAAAAAAAAAGGTTCATGTTTGTTTAAGGTTGGCCATATAACTTACCAACCCTTATCTTTTATTCGGGTTTTAGACCGGTAGTGCAAGAAATACTAGCAGATTGGTAGGTCTAGTAGTATAATTACCAAAGTTATAATATGATGCAACGAGTGTTTGGGGTTAATTGGGCTAACTGATTGAACATAACCTTTTAATAAACCTATTGATTTTTACAAGAGAAAATATTAGGAACAATGGGACTTATTGATTTTCACGAAAGAAAATACAAAAAATTAGGGTAAATGAGAGGACTCTCTTCAACTTCAAATTTTCATTCAAAATTAATCAATTCAATTAAAATTATGAATATATAGACATTGGACCCAAAAAACTAAACATAGAAATTTCCTAAACAGATTTCAATTTCTATAACATTAGAAATAACTAAAAATAAGGAAATTACTAAAATTGAAAATTTCCTAATTCTAGAACATCCTAATATTATTAAAATAACTTATAAATATATTCCTAAAATAAAATGAATCAAATATTCTCCAAAATATATGAGAATTAGAAGTTTCCCTAACAAAAAACAGTTGTTTAGGGTCTTAAACGGTGGATTTTGGGGACCTTCAGGACATCAATTGACGATAGAAGTTTGGAAGGTATAGAGGTTGTTGAGCCGATTTTTTTGAGTACTTAAACTTCAAAATCGGATGTTGTGATCAAAAGTTATGACCATTTGAAGTTTAGTGGCCAATTTTGACTTCTTATGATCAACCTGTTCCATGAACCGGGTTGTAACTTGCTGCACTGCATCAAAATACTTTTTCATACCTAGTGATAAGTTGGAACAAAGGATTCATACTAGTGTTTAATCCTTCATAGGAACTATTTAGTAGATTTCCATTTCACCACACTCAACGGACTCAAACCTCTTAAATTAATGGTATTCTTCCTTTTCACCCATTGCCACTCGAAAAAAAAGAAAATGAAAATAAAACTCCAAGGTATTTTCTATTGTCATGCTGTCCTTGGTGTTTTCAATGTACTAGGATTTAGTTCTTTGAAGTTGTAAAGCTTCAAGGTAGTCAAAGTTGCACTGCTTCAAGGTCTTTGGTAAAGCAAACTTATAGAATTTGGGAAATCTAAAGATGTTCTACATCCATCTTAGTTTCAATGTATGTGAGATCCCTCAAGGATTTCCCCTTTTAAATGTCCTTTTTTATTTATTTATTTTTATGGTAGAAAAACTGTTGCATCATAGTGCAGGACCCACACCATAAATGGCAACATAATCAACTGCCGAATGCTGCCAAAGGGATTCAATCCTATGATCTCTCTCTTGGATAGTCTTTGAAACAATATTTTCTCCCTCAATGATTCCCCCTTTTATAAAGCTCGTTCTAAGATATAGTATTTGGAATAGTCTTTTCTTTTGTATCACCAAGTGATGTGGTGCTGATCTTTCTCTTCTTAACAACCTTAGTTGCTAATTTAAAAAGATGTAAACACAGTCCATGATGCCATAATGAACAATTATTATTTGCTGATCTTTCTCTGATACCATAATAGAGTATATAGAAAGAATGATTGTTGTTGATGATACACCGTAATTACAATGCTTCTAAGTAAGAGGTTCAAATAAATTAAAACAAAGATATACATAGAAACTAATCTTACCTAATCTTTTCAAATAAAATCTTAATCTATCATCAATTGCAAATCGTATCATTGTTTCATAATAACTTTATTTTCATAATAATTTTATCTTTATTTCCTACTAAGGTGGGTCCCATCACTTTCTTAGACTACAATCTAATATCCCGGCATGGCTTTCCTACACTTGGCATAGAAAAATGCCTAAGTAAAAGGGTGGCCACATCAGTGTCAGAAGTGTTTTACACCCTCCCAAAAAGTGAAGATCACTTTCGGCGCTGATGCTTCTGCCCACTTGATCATCAGCGGAGATGGGCAGAGGTTAGGGGTCGGCATATAAAATCCTCACTGCTTGTATCCATATGAGCAACATTAGAAGTAAAATTAAATTGAGATCCCTAAAGATAGATAGGTAGAAGCCTGTATATATACTCATTTTTTTTTTCAAGTATTAGTTTCTTTTTTGTTTTGTATGACGTCATAAGACCATCTATTCTTAGTAGTTATGATATTGTTGGAATCTCTATTTCTTCTTCTTTTTTAATTTTTTTATTATTTTATTTTATTTTATTTTGGAAGAGACGGGATTGGAGAAGAATACAATCAAAGGTTCCGCACATCGGGTGAGCAAAAAGGAGGAGGATGTCATGTACGAGAGCGATTTCGTTGTTCCACAAAGTTTCGGCAATGTGGGTGCAGTTCTTGTGGAGAATGGGCACCACAAGGAAATGTTATTCGAGAATATCGTGCTCAATGGATTCCCTAATGGATCAATTAACATCGTCTGCAACTCTTGGGTCCATACCAAGTTTGATAACCCAGAGAAGAGGATCTTCTTCACCAACAAGGTCTCTCTCTCACATTCACATGCCGGTGTCCTGTACTCTAATTGGATTGCTACAGGGATTTCCTACAGTACTTGATTGTGGTGATCCGAACTCCAGCCTTGCCTATTTGAGAGAGAAAAAAAAAAAAAAAAAAACTTAATATTGATATAAGAAAGGTTCTATCTATCTATCTACCATATATATATATATATATATAGATAAAGTACTTGATAGTGATATAAGCAAGGTTCCTGAATCTGTTGACTATATCATACTCTTGCAATTCATGTGGAGTAACTGGCAAGTAGGATGAGTTGAGGTAACCCCCATCTGAATTTCCAGTTACTCAACATGGCAGTCAAAATTTTCATGAGCTGTTATGACCGTTATAATCTTTAAACTTAGTTTACGTCCAACTCCCCAGTTAATATTTAGTTAAAATTTCAAATTTTAATACATTGATTGACTTATCTTCCTAAGTTATGTGTGCAACAGTCCTACCTGCCCTCACAGACACCAAGTGGCCTGAAGAGGCTGAGAGGAAGAGAACTCGAGAACGTACGCGGCAACGGAAAGGGAGAACGAAAGTCTTTCGAGAGGATCTACGATTATGATACCTACAATGATATTGGAGATCCAGACAATAGTCAGGAACTGGTACGACCGGTCCTTGGTGGTGAGAAACACCCTTATCCTAGGCGTTGCAGAACAGGGCGTGGTCCAAGCGAAAAAGGTACGTAGGAGAAGAACCTTCCCCAACATTTCTTCTAGTATGTTGGCTCTTTAAGCTTAGTTAGAAACTATAACACATGTTGTAAAAGCATATTAATTCATGTATCAAATAAGACTTTAAGGTTTTGGGAGAGTTGGTTAACATGGTATAAGAGGATTTTAAATCATCTCCAGTCTAAATGCACAGGTACCACTCCATTACCAATCAGTGCATGACATGTGGCCTGACAAAGGGTGTTTGAGTCAATATACATGGGTCAAAGGAGTGTATTACAGTAAATATACAATAAATAAGTACCTGTATTTATTAATATACCCTTTGTTAGACATCATGTCACATCGTGAACAGAGACTGGAGTGGTACTTTTCCATTCAGACTGGAGATGATGTGAACTCGTATAAGAGCTAAACTAGGTCGCGAGTTTTAGTCCCCGTGGAAGTAATCCTGAGCTAGTATTGTGTGTATGTGCATGTGTGCATGTGTTATGGACTTACACCTGGTTCCCTAAGTGTTCCGAGGAGGGAACGATGTTTCTTCTGCGAGAAGGTGTTGAATTATATTAATTCATGCATCCCCTAACCCCTTAAGGTTTTGGGAGAGTTGGTTAACAGTAAACGTGAGGAATTGGGACTTTTTACTCAATGCACATCAACCTCAAGGATTTTAGTGCTAAAGATAAACTTGATGGTATGATCTCGATTATCTACATTTGATTCATTCTTTATATTAAATGATCGATAAATTAAATGAGATAGAAATCAAATGGTTGAGATTTGAGACCATTGGCATAAGAGTGTTGATTAAAAGTGACTGATCATGCAGTGTGTGTGTGTGTTGCAGATCCACTGTCGGAAAAAAGGAGCAGTAGCATATATGTACCAAGAGACGAGGAATTCTCTGAATTGAAGACAATGACATTCATTGGTGAGACGTTGAGTGCAGGGTTGGACGCGCTACTTCGTCAAATCAGGGCTGCCCTCACCGACACTGACCTTGGATTCCCTTCATTTACCGACATAGACTCCCTATACAGTGCAGGGATGACCATACCAAAACTTGAAAGTCAAGGGTTATTGAATACAGTCATTTCACGCGTGGTGAATAGTAAAGAAGGATCTAATCAAATTCTGCGATTTAAGACCCCAAAAATGATAGATAGTAAGACCGACCTCACCTCTCACCTCTCTCTCTCTCTATCTCACCTCTCTCTCTCTCTCTCTCTCTCTCTCTCTCTCTTATCGTTTCCTTCCTTTGCAGGAGACAAATTTTCCTGGTTAAGAGACGAGGAATTTGCTCGTCAAACGCTTGCGGGTGTCAACCCTTTTAGCATTAAGCTGGTCACGGTATGATAAATATGAACATTATCTACATATCATATATAAGCATATGTATAGATGCATATCATACATTTACACACATACATACATAAATATGATCATTATTGAAGCTCAAAAGAAAAAAAAAACATGAAGGTGCATCAAAGTTGTATGATTGGATACATATACATCATTGACGCAGCAGAATAAAAAAGAAGAAGAATTCTTCTGAAAATATTATTAATTCCAAGATGTTTTCCTTCGAATTACAATGC
>JAOXJP010227970.1:0-11204 GCA_025762735.1 Platanus orientalis | reverse complement strand
GACTAAGATAGAACAGATATGAAATAAAGAGTTTATATATTTTTAAGGGTTTTAGTTATTAGGCTATTTAAGATTGTCAGATTAGTTTTAAATCCAATAGTCTATTCTTTATATTCTATATATTGTTATATTTTAAAGAAACGGATATTTAACGGTTTACAACGTTAAAGAAACGGATATTGTTGTGTATATATATATCCATATCCCATCGGTTTACAACGGATATTTTTATAAACGGACTGGATAAGCTTATTTTGGATTGGATGCGGACCGGAACACAGTCATTTTTCAGATAACTTTCAGCAACCCTAATATGGTGGGAAACTTGTGTCCCATGAAGTATGTTTGGGAAGCAAGTTCAATTCAACTTTCACGGTTTCTAAGAAGTGAGTGAGGAGCTAATGAGAAATGATGGTAAGCGTTTAGGGAAGAGTCTTAAATAAATTCAATGAAACAATTGGAAGCGATCAAGGAAGCCACAGAATTGAATTTGTCGACTTTATTCACTTTAAGTAATCATTAACTTATTGTACTTAAGTCATTTTCCAATTCATTTCATAATCTTTCTTTAATTTGAAAATTGCTTCTAACTTAGCTCCTTACTTCATAGTCATTTAATAGTGGTTTCTCAATAGCTTCTTAGTTGCTTCCTAGATTGCTTTCCCAATTTTTCTCGCTTCCTATTTGATTAAGCTATCACTTCTTGATGGTTAGTAATTTATTATTCCTTGTTTACTTTCCAATTAATTTTGTAATATTTTTTCTTTAATTTGAAAATCTCTTATAGCTTGCACCTTATTCGATTTAGTCATTTAATAGTGGTTTCTTAATAGCTTCGTCTTCTTCTTGTTTGAATGGGGTTTCTCGATAGCTTATTTCTTGTTTCCCCCATTGCTTCTTAATCGTTTCTCACTTCTTAAATCCCAAGTTATTGAACCCCATTTTATGTTGGAAACCAATCAATAAAATTAGTTCTGAAACACTTTAAACACCACCTTGATTGAGCACTTAAAGGCTCTGAAATCAAGCTTTTTGTATGATAGTCGAGGTCTCCTACAAAATGTGCAAGGGGTTCCACACAAATGTTACGATTCAATCAATCATAAATCAACTCTTTTCTCCAATGACTTAAGTTGTCTAACGGAGAAGAATCTCTTCCCTTAATGCCCAAGTCTATATTGAAATAGATTATCCATTTTTGTCTCGATGAGTTAAAGACTATTAACTACTTATTCATCCATTGTTCGATGGCATCCAATTTATGGGACTCCTTTATGCAAAAGTTTAATAGAAGATGGATCATGCTGGCCCCCTTTCCTGCATTGCTGGACATGTGGTTCCTATCAAACATCCTACACTTGACCCCTCGTGACCGCATTCTTTGGATGTGTATCCCACACTTGGTATGTTGGTCTCTATGGAACGAGAAACTCCCGTATTTTCGAAGACAAAGTGCTTTCTACCTTGAAAGTTGTGGACAAGGAGTGGGCAGTACTTTTCAGTTAGGTTTCTCACCTCCACGATTTTTGGGAGGTCAAGTATCATATATGGGCTTTTGAGTGGGAATTGTTGATGTTCAGATAGGGGTGCGTGTTGTACTTCTCGTACTTGTGCCTCTTTTGGCTTTTTAATAAAATTCTTACTTTACCGATAAAAAAAATAGTAGGATATTAATTTGTAATCTCTACAAATCATGAACCATGCAAAACTTGTTTATGCAAGTTTCCTATTCAAATTTACGCGAGTAAGAATTAGGTTGCACTTGTCAAAATAAGGTGTTTTTCTACTTTGGCAATCAACTAAAGCACTAAGCTAGATCTGTAAAACATACCTTTGTTCTAAGTCCAAAATGTTGAGAAATGAAGAAGAGAAGAGAGTAGAAAATGAAGTTTGTAGTCTTGTTGCAAGAAACGAAGTCTTAGTTGTACAAGACACCTTTTACGAGTAAACACATTTTTAATGTATAATATTTATTTTTATGTTTTCATGCATTACTTTCACTGGTAACTTCTACAAAGTTACTTTTACAAGTAAACTTCAAGAAAGTTGCTCATATGGTAACTATCTTCAAAGTTGAAAGTTACTTGCACAAGTACTTGGTGGATCTATCTCTTGGTTGCAAGACAATTGTATGCAAGTGGTTTTTTATTAAGAAATTAAGTCTTGATAGTACTAGTGATAAATACATAGCCCGACTTGTTTAGATGGGATGTAGCGAGAAGTAAGACTTGGATTATTTTGACATTTATGCCCCACTGGCCAAAATTCTGACCATATGGAATTGCTGCAATTCACAATTTGATTATACACCAAATGGATGTGAATGTCTTTCTCAATGGTGTTTTGGAAGAAGAAATATATATGCAGCAACCTGAAGGTTTCGTTATGCCAAGATTTGAGAAGAAAATGAGCAAGTTGTTGAAGTTTTTATATGGATTAAAACAAGCACTTAATGATGATGGTTATCAAGTTAATGAAGGTGATATGTGTGTTCACAGCAAGGTTAAAGGAGACAACTGCGTGAGTATCAGCTTGTATGTTGCTGACATGCTCATCTTTGAAACGAATGAATCATGTGTCTATGACATAAAGAGATTTTTTTCATCAAATTTTGACATGAAAGACCTTGGTCTTACTGATGTAATCCTGGGAATCAAGATTATCAAGAATGATAATGGGATTATTCTAACACATTCAAGCTACATCGAAAGATTCTCAATTGAATGTAAATAAGCACCCACTCCCAGGGATACAAGCGGAAAGCTGATGTAGAACACTGGAAAGATAATATCGCAATATAGATACCCCCAGATTATTGGTTGTCTCATGTATGCAATGCGCTGCACAAGGCTTAATATCGCCTACGCAATACGATTACTAAGTAGACATACATAATCATGGTAGAATGTATTGGATTGCACTGACAAGGGTTTTGAGGTGTCTAAAGGGTACAATGAACTATGGCATCTAGTATGGAAGGTTTCCTGCTGTCTTGGAAGGATACAAGTCATACAACAATGCTATGTGGAACTCGGATATGGATGAATCCACCTCAGTGATTGCTTGGATTTTCTCATTAGCAAGAGGTGTGGTATCATGAAAATCTAAAAAACAAACTTGCATAACACATTCCACTATAGAATTGGAATTTATGGCTCTCTTATTAGCTGGAAAGGAAGCATAATGGCTCAGAAACATTTTGTTAGATGTACCAGTTTGAAACAAACTTATGCTGGCAATCACAATTTATTGTGACAATCAAGCAGCATTGTTGAAGGTTTATAGTGAGAGCTACAATGAAAAATCCTAAAGCACAATCATGTGAGGGGTCTTTATTGATGGAAGTGTAGCCATTCAGTATGTCAAACCTAAAAAGAATTTTGCTGACCCATTGCTGAAAGGCCTAGGAAAAGAGATTTTGGTGGGGTCCACGCGTGGAGGCAAACAAGAAGGCCATGGAGAGACACTTGTTGACTTCAAGAGGGAAGTTTGTTTGCAGTTTTGGAGTCTTTTAGAGGGTTCTTACTATTTTATTTCATAAATTATGAAGTAGTAGAGTTTAGGACGTATAGAAGGAATAAGGATTATTGTTTTTGGTCAAATTTGTAAAGCCCTTATTCTTAAAAGGATAGGGCTGGCTGACCAACTCAATAAAACCACATGACTTGGGCTTTTATAATAGGTAATTAGCAAGTATTTTTTTATTAGTTTGAATTGGCCTTAGTTGCCACTTTAGGAAAGTTATAGATTTTAAAATTTTAGTTGCTTTCTTAAGGGGAAACCCTATAGAAATTATGGGGTTATAAAAGAGACCCACCTCTCTTTGTTTTGGCATGAAACAATGAATGAAGTTTATTAATTTTTGCTGTGGTTCTTGTCTCATGACTGGAAATTTTCCTTCAAGTTGGTGCCTAGGCTTGAACCTTGGTTGGTGATTTCCAAGGGATTGAGGTTGGTGATTTCCTCAAGGTACATCCATACTTCTTCTTGTCTTCTTTTGTTATTATTTTCTATTATTGTTACCGCCGCCCCATTCTCCTCATCTTCTTCTTTAACTTTATCACCATTAAACCAACAGTTACATGGCCATAACCCATCGTACAAACTGTGGATACCCTTCTTGGAAGTTTCTATCAAGAAAACCCATCCCTTCTTCATCCTACACCCTGCGGACAGATCATCCTTTTCATCCCATGTTGTTTGTGGTTTAAAATCTGAAACCTACTCCTAATAATGCTTGCTGGATATGATTTTAACTCTTTTTACAGTCTTAAGCACTAGCAACCATGATACTCTGCTTAATCCATTAACTTGGCCTCTAAACCTTCTAATTTCTTCCTGCTATCTACTTCAAAATCTGGTTCTATTATCACCCTGTTAAACCCTATTAATTCCTATTATTTCAGTCCAATCTAATCCTTGCTCTATCCTTGAAACCAGAAGCCTTGCTGTTCTGATTTCAGCCATAGTTCTGAACATAATCCTGTTCAGATTCCACATCACAGAATCCTGTTCTCCTTCTTGCCTACATACTGTTTGATACACGTCCTTAACCAGGCCAATGTCAATAATCCCTTGCTGTCCAGCATATTTAGCCCATATACAGATTGATGTCCATTTATGTAACCTGCCCTGACAACCTATGGTATAGTTTCTATTGGACCACCTTAAATAATTATGTGTTTAACCCCTGTTTGAGTCTTAATTCCACTCCCTGCCTTGATGTTTCCACCGATTGTGAGCCTCTAAATTTCCTACCTAAGAATTGACTCTGAAACTTTGTAAACCACTCTTAATTCCAATGATGCTTTGCTGTCTACACTTAAATCTGTACCTAGCTAGAAACCATTGCACCCCACTTTGACCTTCTTAGAACTACTTTAGACCTTACTCTACAGTGTATACCTATATGGTGTTCAACTGTGTGTGTTAAGGTAG
Source organism: Platanus orientalis (assembly GCA_025762735.1). Classification (NCBI taxonomy): domain Eukaryota; kingdom Viridiplantae; phylum Streptophyta; class Magnoliopsida; order Proteales; family Platanaceae; genus Platanus; species Platanus orientalis. The sequence goes on along the minus strand of JAOXJP010227970.1, from coordinate 6,266 downwards.
TGCTTTTAATGCAGCCGCAGTGAAGAGGCTAGTAGGTGTTCAACTGTGTGTGTTAAGGTAGTGCTTTTAATGTAGACGCAGTGAAGAGGCTACTTTATGTACCTCCCCAAAAGAGAGCACGTTTCAACTGCATATACATTATTTTATTTTATGGGGAATTTTCATGTAATAAGGCTGTAGAGCCATGGGAGGGGGTTATTAGCAATTTCTAGAAGTCTTAGGAGTGTTTTTTATATGTTTTTGTTAAGTTTATAGGAGTGTTTTAAGTGCTGGCTAAGGGTATTTTTTTTATCTTTAATGGGCTGCCACATCAGCTGATGGGCCCCACTAAGTGGCTGGTTGTCCAATACATGGGTTGTCTTCTTGTGACTCTCAAAAGTTAACAGTGGGCCCCATATATTGAGCTGGTCGACAGCCACAATAATCTCCAATATTTTGGAGATATTTTGAAGATCTAGAGGGGCCCACACAATGCCAAATCATGCAGCCTTATTTAAGTTTAATTAGGATTTTTTTTGAATCATGTGGATCCCCAAAGATATGGTTGACAAGCTAGCAAGAATCCCAATATTTTTGGAATCTTATCTTCTTCCCTTCTTAATGTCTTGTACTTAGAACGGTGGCTTGTTTTACAGGTTTTTCTTGGTTTTTTAGTAAATCGCTAAAGTAGAACAATGCCTTGTTTTGACAAATGTGGCTTGGTTCTTACTCACGTAAACTTGAACGGAAAACTTTTGTTGACGAGTTTTGTTCGGTTCATGATTTGTTGAGTTTGTGAATTATTATTCTGCTGATTTTTCTAAAGAAAAGAATTATCCATTTCAAAATAAACTTGGGCATTAGAGAAAGTGATTTTTCTCCGTTGGATAGTGTAAGTCTTTGGAGAAAAGTGTTGATTTATGCTTGGTTGAATCTTGTCATTATCATGGAATCCCTTGCATATTGTGTGGAAGACCTTGACTATCATCAAGAAAGTTTTGCTTCAGTGCTTCCAAGTGTTGAATCAAGGTGGTGTTTAAAGTGTTTCAGAACTAATTTTATTGATTGGTTTCCAACACTTTAGCTTTGGTAACCATGTTTCAAAGGCACCAGTACAAAGCAAACGGAAGCAGTTGCCATAAAATATTTTCTCTATGGTTGAAGGCACAAATTGAGTAAGATTGTACCACCTCCAATATGCTATGGGGCATGATCTATTCTTCCAAAGGCGCTGATCCGCTGAAAAACCAACACCATAATTTTCCATTATTAATTCGAGAGGGGAAAGAAATAGAAACTGTAATCAGTTGGAGAAACCTAGGGTTTAGATAGCTAGTCCTAGTGAGTTGGCCAAGTTATCCTGCTTTAAACACATTATGTCAAGTTGAAAAATGGCTTCTTCTTCTTCTTCTCTCTCTCTCTCTCTAAAAAAGTGGCAATTTTAAGAATTAAAGAAAGCACAACGGGAAACAAAGAGGCATTCACTGAGGCAGTGAAGCCAGAAACAAACAAAAACAAATTGTGTACATATAGCATCTTGAAGATGTGTTTGACAATTATTCCTTGATATTGAGGTTGGAGGAATGAGTAGAAATCTTGGGAAATGGGGTGCTGTTTTTGTAGTTCGTTGGCTTGATCCCTTCATTGGTTCCAAGACAATGGGCGAATTCCCAATTAGTCTTATTATATATTGAAATTGACCTAGGAAGCTGTCTTCATAATTGAGCCACAATTTTCAATTTACATCTGGAAGAAGATAGCTTGTTTATCAAGGTTGCTAATATATACTAATTTGCACACTCATTGCACATGAAACCATATAATAGGCTTATTTAATAAAAATTCCTAAAAAAAATGAAGAGGGTGAATTAGTAATTTGATGCATAACGAAAGCAGCCCATACTCAAATTTGATGGTTTATGCAGCATGTATGGCTATTTTGGGGTTAAAGGTCAAATCAGGTAAAATGAGTTGTTTGAGGTGGGAGGAATTCTCAATCTTATAAATTTAGCTGCATCCTTGGGTGCAAGATTGGGTCTTTCCTCCCCACCTATCTGGGTCTTCATTTGGGGTCAAAGTTCAAAACCAAGGAAGTGGGAGCCAGTGATGGAAAGAGTTTCAAAGAAAATTAATTTGTGGAATTTTTTTTTTGTCTGTAGGAGGCAGATTGACCTTGAGTAAGAGTTCCCTAGTTAGCATGCCGAATTATTTTCTCTTTTTTCATGATTGTAGCATCGATTGCTTCTAGAATGGAAAGAATGGTTAGGAATTTTCTATGGAATGATCAAGGGGAGTCAAGGAAATACCATCTGGTAGATTGGAAGATCATAAGCCAGCTGTTAAAGGATGAGGTCTAGGAATTAGGAGAGTTATAGCCCACAACAAAACTCTAATAGACAAATGCCTCTGATTTGGGATTGAAAGAAAGGCATATGGAGAAGGTTATTGAGGCAAAGTTGTTGAAGTATATTAATTTGTGTATCTCCCAACACCTTAAGGTTTTGGGAGAGTTGGTTAATTTACTGTCAGCATGGTATCAAAGCAGGTTTGGTCGTGAGTTCGAATCCTGGTAGAAGTATTTTCCTGGATGTAATGTTGTATGGAGTGCACATGTTGTGTGGACCAGTGCCTAGCTCTCTAAGTGTGTTCCCAGGAGAGAACAATGTTCTTCTTGGAGGGGGTGTTGAAGTATATTAATTTGTGTATCTCCTAACACCTTAAGGTTTTGGGGGAGTTGGTTAATTTACTGTTTACAAAAGTATGGTGGGGATCTGGGTTGGTAGCTAAAGGATGTAAGAAGGGGCCATGGTCAAGGGGTTTTGAGATCCATCGTTCAAAGTAAGGAGGATTTTTAGAAAATTCATCAAATTATCATTGGGTTTGGGAGAAGAAATTAGGTTCTTGGAGGATTTGTGGTGTGGGGATGTTCCCCTTAGAGTTGTTTTCGTCCACTCTTTCAATTTAGCTGAGGACAAGCACGGGACCTTTGCCTCCCACTGAGTTCTTTAATGGTTGTGGGGCTTGGTGTCCAAGGTTGATAATAAAACTTAACAATGGGATTGGAGGAGTACATTAGCCTTCTTTAGTAAGTTAAATGAAATGTGTCCCACCCCCAACCCCCCGCCCAAAAAAAAAAAAAAAAAAAAGAGGATAGTTAGATTTGGAATGGTGATAAGAAAGGCGAATTTATGGTGAAGTCCTTTGAGAGATGCTTCTCCATAAAAGGCACTTTGGATAACTTGAGAGAAGATGGTGGAACAATGCCAATAGGTGTTCTTTGTGCCTTATAGAGGAGGAAATTGTGGAGGCTTTGACTTTCTTCGCATGCTTCGTCATCTTTGATATATATTTGTAGGGAGAGCATTCCAAACCAAATCTAGGGACCAAACTCCATCACCATCGAGTAGATCACTTATTTTTGGGTTATCCACCAGTGGATCTGAAGCAATTTCGAATAAAGAAAGGGGTGGAGCCGAACCAAACATCATATCAGAAACTCATATTTGTGCCATTTCCAATCAGAATTTGTTCATTGTTTGGTGATTTGCAAAATGTGAAACTTCTTTCTGTCTCGTGTGGGTATTCTGTAGACTATTCCGTCTGACTTTAGAGGTCTAATCTCCGGTGGACGGTCAGTTGGTGTGGAGAGGGGTCCTAAAGATGTTTGGAATCTCACTCCAGGCATTGTTTGTTGGAGTGTTTGAAAGTAAAGGAATAGCAGGATTTTTGACAATAAGGAATGGATTTTCAGTAGTCAGGATTGTGACGAGGAGTATTGGTTTTAATTTTTTTGAATGGATTTTCAGTAGTCAGGATTGTGATGAGGAGTATTGGTTTTCACTTTGGGATGTGGTTTGATCTTGTAGGGGCTTTCTCCTGGGATTGGGAGGGTTTCTTTTATTTCTTGTTTCTGTAGCCTTTATTTCAAATCTCCTTTCCTATGAATCTTGTGTTAATTTCCTTGTTCTATTCTCTTTTATATAATCTTACCTTTCAAAAAAAGATTTTGTATGTCAATAATTTTTAGGTTAATTCAGGTTAGCTTCTTGCATATTAATTTGGGGGTTTTATTTATTTCCATTTAGAATAGGTTCTATTTATTTATTTTAAGAAAGTGAAAGTTATCTAACCAATACTTTTCTATGGGTAATATTTTGGCATGGCAAAAACTTACCCATTTGGCTCATTTGGTGTCTTTTGGAAGGTTATTCATTTTAATTACCAACAAGTCCAAGATCTGGAAATCGGATATGATTTGGGAAAGTTATGGCCAAAATACTGGCAAGGTATCACTCTGTGACGGGGATTAATCATTGAATATTTTACAGTTTTATTTTATTAGGAAGTCTAGTTAAGAGTGAGACTTGGAAATTGGAGTTATAACGGCCACTTATATTAAGTGTGAATGCCTTCTATCCAAGGTGTGATTGCCTTGAACCCAAGATGTCATTGCCTAGGCAGCAAATAATGTGATTCTAGTTGATCCTGTTGATCTTCTTTTACTTTTCTTCTTTGTTTGTCCTATTTTTTTACTGCATTTTCTTTATTACAGCCTTTTGTTCTTAATATAGTTTGTTAAAAGTTTTATTGAATTTCAAACCTATTCCTTCATAAATAACTTGTAGGGTCCTCTCAAATAAACCTTAAACCACCCCAACCCTCGAAGGATCACATAATTATTCTTTTTGGTCCTACACCAGTTTATTATCAGAGCTCTAGATCATTCCTTTTTGGTCCTGCATCATAACACAAGAAGCATGACAATACAGTTGGATGGCTGTGGAAAGTTTTTAAAGGGTTTTCTCTAGTTTGAAAATTTTGGCTTTAGAAACACTTGAATGAGTTAAGATAGGATTTTGTTCGAGAGCTGTGTTTCAGGTTGAGGTTGTACCACACTCCCTCAAGATAGGGAGCTTCATCCTTCGAGTTTGGTTTATTATATTATGGATGGTGAGATTTTTTTTCCTTATATTATTTGTGTTCCCTTGATTCTTTCAGCTTTGATCGTGACTGGAAAAAGATTGAAGCATTTATTGGGTCAAAGACTGTTATCCAGGTAAATTTCAAATGCTTTATCCTTTTATTAAAATAATTTATTATGTCAAAAATTTATAATTTTATGTGATGTGTTATTTTTGGATGAAGTTGTTTTGCATGTCTTAGTGTCTTATAATAAGGTTACATTTTGAGGTTCTTTTGTTTTTTTTTTGGTTTATCACTTTTCTTTTGACCTTATTTTAGGGGTTCAAAAAACTGTCATTTGAATGGTTATTCAATCACCTTTCCAATGAGTCCAAGATCCTACCAATATGTGATTTGGAAAGTCTTGCCCATAACACTGGCAGTGTATTACTTTGTGACAATTAAACATACAGATTGAATGCCCAGAACTACCAGATGTTTAGAAATAAAATAGTATCATTGCTTCCGCAACCACAAACCCAAGTTTGAAGGGGCTGTTATGGCCTTAAACAATTGTTGACAACGGTTTACAGGTTCCATAGAGATCCCATTAGCTGAGTAGGAATCAAATTTAGGGTTTTTCCACTCATCCCTTGTATGATTCGATTCATATTTGGGGAAAAATAAATTCAGTTGGTTAGGGCTATGGTTAATAATTTCAGTCGAGTTTACATACCTCAGTATTAAGCTTTCAGTTTGGTGTGGAGGTCTGCGCCAATCTGGTATTGCTCAAGCTTTTACTCAATTTTTGAACTGATTTATATTGGTTTGCTTGTTGAGAAGAATCAGAGTGCGGGTACCATGGTTGCCAATCTGTGATGGCAAATGAAATTCTATATGTCTGCATCTTTTAGAAGCATTTGGACCTGACTTCAGATTTGTGTATGACTCATTCATTTGGAGAGACATGAGGGAAGAAGATGAAGATGAGTTTGAGAGGGGCGGAAAAGAAGGGGAAGATGAAGAGGGAACAATGGAGATGGATTGGGAATAGAAGAAACCCTAAAACAAAACCAAAATGAAGAACGAAGGGGGAAGAAGAGGATTTAAGGAGTTAAAACTTGAGGGCTGAGACACGAGAGAGAGAGAGAGAGAGAGAAGGAAGGAAATAGTCCAGAAACATATAAAAGGGTATGAAAGAGTTAAAAAACAAATGAAAAACAAAAAACAAACCAAAGCAAAAAAATAGTGGAGGCATCCATGTGCCATAAGAAGGGGGGGTTGAGGGCACTGTAGCTCAACCCCCTTTATTATATATATATATATATATATATATATATATATATATATATATATAGAGAGAGAGAGAGAGAGAGAGAGAGAGA
>JAOXJP010227969.1:0-11204 GCA_025762735.1 Platanus orientalis | reverse complement strand
AGTTCGTACAAATAGATGCAAACGACGCCAGGGTGCGGATACATCAGTCCTGAAAAGTGATAAGCGCCCCCCAAAAGATGTAAATCACTTTTCAAAGTTGATGCATTAGCCTCTGGTGTCATTCACACCTATTTGTATGAACTTCATTTGTACCTAATCCCAACCGAATCTAAGGAATCCATTTGCATCAAAAACAAAGACTTGGACTCAAATCTAAGGATCAAAGACTAAACCCAAATTTTGACACACTTTAGTATGTTCTAAACTACATCTCTTTTTGGTGTAGATATCTTATATATATAATGTCTATGGCTAATCTACTATACTTCCATGGAGTCAGAAATTTGTTTCGATAAATAAATATTTTTTTTATTCTTTTATTGCAAAAAATTAGAAAAAATGTCAAAAAATAAGAAATCAAACCAAAGGAGCATTGATCATCTAATTTCTTATATAAACTACATGTCTTTTTGGTGTGTAGATATTTTATATATATATAATGTCTATGGCTAATCTACTATACTTCCATGGAGTCGGAAATTTGTTTCGATAAATAAATATTTTTTTATTCTTTTATTGCAAAAAATTAGAAAAAACGTTAAAAAATAAGAAATCAAACCAAAGGAGCATGGATCGTCTAATTTCTTATATATAGTATTACTACCTATGCTCTACATTATGATATATTTTGGTATATTGGACAAAAACATTACAACAGCAACAAGCCGCCTCGAATCTTGTTCTACCATTCCGCTCTATTTAGGGCCATATTTTGGGTAAAAGCATTATTTTTTAAAATACTACAAAATTAAAAAATACAAAAAAATGTTAAATTTTAAATAAAATACAATAAACATGTTAAAACACATTGAAACATATTGTATATGTTTTTCTATTTACTATTTTGTTTTGTTGTATTTTTTATTTTCAATTTTTTTTTAAATTAGTTATTTGGGAAAAAAATACTTTAAATGCAACTCCAATGTAGAGTTGTGCATGGGCTATAATATGTTAAATTCAAAGCATACGTTATGGGAAGTTAATGATATTTAGATTATGTTTATAAGTGTAAAACCTCATGTTGATTCATAGGTTTGCAAATATGGGGTTGAGGCTTGGAATACATAGTACTTTTCCTACATTGCATTACAATTTTGTAAGTTTGTACTACGGTCAATGGCCAGGTAAAAAGGACATTACCCAGTGTTAGTCCCGTAACTACAGGGTGCTAGGAGGGGTGGATTGGAGACAGACCCGACCTTTGGATTTTTGCACAAAGTGGCTGCTCACAAGACTCAAACCCAAGTCTTCACATTGATAGCCCAAGCCATTGCCATTGCACCAAGGCAATGATTCTTTTGTTTCTACTACGACCATTGGTCATATGTGTATCAAGGGTGTCAGTTTCCAACTGTTGATACCCAAGTGTTTAATGATGTTTAATGATTTCTAGGTGTTTAATGATGTTATTTTCATAACGTTTCATTTAAAAATTCCAAGATTTTCATAGTATTTTTATATCTTTCACAAGTAGTAGTGTATGTCATAAGGGTATCGATTTCCACAACCATCATAGATGATTGTTTTGTATATGTAATGGTTCCTAGGGGTGTGTTATTGTTTATTCTATCATATCCTGAAGTTTCATTAAAAAATTCCAATGTTTCCCTAAAGTTTTCATCGTTTCCGTAATTTTTTCCATGGTTTTCAACACATATCCACCGAAACCTCAATAGGTTTCCATATCCGAGGAGACCAAAACTTTAAACCTTAAGCCGGTCTCTATTTCTATACTTTCTTTAGATAGTTCGGGTTTCTCTCAAGATGAGATTGAGGCCCTTCTTAGTTTTATAGCCAATCCTGAATCCTCGTCACTTGCTCCTACATCATCATTGGTTCAGTCAGGTACTTCAGCTTCTGCCTTTAGTGCTTTTGTCACTACTCCAAGTCACTCCCGAATCATTGATTCAAGATCTTCTTATCATATGATGGGTATGTAGTTATTTTTTTCTTTCTTATTCCGTTTGTTCAGGGAAGGATAAGGTAAAAATCACTTATGGATCTTATTCTTCCATTGCTAATAAGGGATCTATATCTGTCACTCCTATCTTACGACTCTCCTTTGTTCTCCATGCCCCTAATTTTACATTTAATCGTTTATCAGTTAGTCATCTTACAAAATCTTTAAATTGTAGTCACTTTTTCCTCCTCACATTGCGTGTTTCAGAACTTGGAAACAAGGATGGCGACTGGTAGAGGGCATGAGGAGGATAGTCTTTATGTTCTTGATGGTACACGCCACATAGTGTCTTCAATTCAACAACTTTGTATTCCCCAAATAAAGGACAGCTCATCTAGCTCCATCTCACTGCTTCAGTGACATCAGCGTTTGGGATATCCATCTTTTTCCCTTCTTAAATATTTGTTTCTGCATTTATGTTTAATGTCTAGTGTCTTTCAGTGTGATTCTTGCGAGTAGGGATGGGCATGAGCGGGGCCAACTCGAGCCCGACCCAAGCTAAGCCGGACAAAGGCTCAGGCCCGATATTAAAGCCCAAACTTTTATCAACCCATCTCCCGCTCTGCTATAGATCACACTATATTGCATGACAGAGAGTAGTGGTCTATGATAAGTTCATAAAGAATTGATTTACTTATTAAAGTATTATGTTGCACTTAAAGTCAAATCTGTAAGTAAATCAAAAGTTGACTAAAAAGTTCAATAAGTTTAAAGATCCTATTCACCCCCCTCTAGGATCACATTTCGGATTTTCAGTTACCACTTGGATTTCAAATTGCATCAGGAAAGGGCAAGGTTTGTGAGCTGAAAAAGGCACTTATGGCTTAAAGCAATCACCTAAAGCCTGATTTGAGCGCTTCCGTACAGCCATGGTGAAAATTGGATATTCTCAATGTGATCAACTCTGTTTGTCAAGAGAGGCGGAATAAAACCATAGTCCTCATAGTGTATGTAGGTGACATAGTAGTCAGTGGAAATGAAAAGGTTGAAATAAGGGATTTAAAACATCAATTAGCACGGGAATTTGAGAATAAAGACTTAGAGTAGCTCAAGTATTTTCTAGGGTTTAAAGTCATTCTAAGATGGGCATTTTCAAATATCTCAAAGAAAATACACTTTAGATCTCTTGAATAAAACTGGGATGTTGGGGTGCAAACCGGTTGATGGATCCAAACTAGAAGTTTTAGGAAGATGATGGTGAAAGGCTCATTAATGTAAGTAGATACAAACAATTTTTTTTTCGATCGATAGTTAGATACAAGCGATTAGTTGTGTGCTTGATTTATCTTTTGCTAATGCGCCCTGATATTGCCTTTGTTGTGAGTGTTACTACTCAATTCACGCATACCCTACCATGGTTCACATGGAAATTGTATATAGGATACTTGGGTATCTTAAAGGATATCTAGGAAAAGGCTTATTGTTTGCTAAAAGAGATGGATTACGTGTTGAGGCATATACATATGCTGATAGAGCAAGCTCAATTTCTAATAAAAAGATCCACATCCGGATATTGTACTTTTGTTGGAGGTAATCTAGTCACATGGAGGAGCAAGAAACAAAGTGTAGTAGCTCGCTCAAGTGTTGAAGTTGAATATAGATCAATGGCTCATGGTATTTGTAAATTATTATAGCTAAAACGATTGTTGTCAAAGTTGGGATTTCCAATCAAAGGACCAATGAACTTGTATTGTGATAATAAAGTAGCAATCAACATAACCCATAATCCAGCAACATGACCGAACTAAGCATATCGAGGTGGATCATCATTTTATCAAGGAGAAGCTCATGGCCGAAATATTTGTATTCCATTTATCAAAACTAATGTTAAGTAATACACTCAGTAATTCTTATTTTCATCTCTTAGTTGGCAAGCTAGGTTTGTGTTCCTAACTTCCTATCTACATACTTCACGGGGAGTGTAGAAGTATATGCAGAAGGGGGTATATGTATAAGAGGTATTTCTGGTTTTTTCTCATGGTATGTATAGTTAATACGGTCTCATATATTGCAGAAGTACTAGACTATATCATACATATATATACCATATAGTGTGAGAGGAATACTCCATACAAATACATTTCCTCCATACGATTTCTCCCTTCATTTTCTTCTTCTCCTTCTCTTCTCTTCTCTTCTTCTCTTTTCTTTCTTGTCTATTTATTACTTGCAGATTTTCTACTCTATTTGAATGGTTCTAATCAACATGGTATCAAATGTCTTGAAATGTCTTATATATCTTCCGATATATATCCATGTCTATCAAGACCAACACGACATATTCCTATACCGACACGAAACATTAAGTATATTATAAAAAATATTTTTCGGTCAATATGATGTACAATGTCGATGTGTTGAGTGAATATTCCCCTTTCACAATGTATCATTGCCTAATATCGACATTATGTTATTATGATAAAAAAATTATATGAAAAACTATAAATTCCAAAGAAAGTAAAAGAAGGGAGATGAAGAAGGAGAAAAGAAGAAAGAAGAAAATGAAGAAAATCTACTTGATCCCTTATGTTCATACGGTTAAATTATAATATGTTTCTTAACTATTATGTATGCATTGTACTTTTAAAGAATATTACAATATAAGTGTACTAAGATAAACTATCATTCCTAATGAATCTATTTGTTCCCTTATGCATATGTAGTTAGATTAGAATATGCTTAATAAGTTTCCATGATTTTACAATATTTCTTTCCGATATTTCCAATAAATGTCTTATTTTGACCTGATCAAATTTCCACCAACACCGACATTTTAAACCTTGGTAATCAATGATCCCAGATACCCCGACATGCTTAACCTAACCGTATCAACATTATGCGATATCAATATTATTGTACAACATATATAATTTTTTTGGGTAAAACATACAGCATATATACTTCTAGAATACAATTTTTGAGTTTCCCATTATTCTGTCAGTTATTTTATTAACAGCTTAGATTGTTGCTATTTGTTTGGTCATAAGAAATACCATTTGTAGCAAATATAATGCAAGAATACTTAGCGAGGGGAAAACAGCTATGTAATTGAGAAAAAAAAACTAAAAGCATGCTAACAGCATATTGGATGGAAACTCATATCTGTTTCCACTTCCCAGACTTTGGGATATGAAGAGTAATATCCCCTTTTTTAGTATCAGTCCGTATATTATCCATTCCTGAGCATCTTAGGTCATAATTATTCTTTTGCAGTCAGAAAAAAAAATGGCAAATGATCAAATAGAAAGTTTGCTGATCACAACAAATGGTCCAAAAGAAAGTTCACAGATTACATGGGTAAGCTCATCCGATGAGATTTCTCTGAACAAATTCCCATGTGAGACCATAAAATGCTGGTCCCAACTCCCAAGTTTATATCCCAACACAAAAACCAGAAAATCCATTGAATTCAATACATGAAAGAAACAAAAATGCAGTACTCACTTTTAACAACAGGCAGCAAGCCAGGATTTCTGATTTGAAGAACGAAGTCTTCCTCTTCACTAGAAGCTACATAGAAACAACTTCCTCCAATGTCACCCCATGCAAGCAAGATCTCATTAAAAGCATCATCCAAAGAAGATGCATTCAGCATGAAGCAATCCAAAGAGTATAGCATTGCCGTCCTTTTAAGAAATGCCTCCTATAACAAGCAGATATGATTATCAAGAACCATGTTAACATGAAAAGTCACCATATGTCTATAGAAAATTTCAGGTATGAGTTCAACCAACATAAGTAGTTATATATAGCGTGCTTTGTCATAATAAAAAATAAAAAAAAAGAGTAATGGGTTCTTGACTTCTTGTCTCAAGAGAAAGCCATATACTGAAACAAATGTTGAAGAGAAAAGGCTGAGATTTACCCAACATCTAGAACCCAAAGATGGTGAACAAATAACATCTCAGTGGACATGGCACAGGCACAGGCACAGGAACAGGCACACGCACACACCCAAACACACAACCATCCTATATACAAAATATTTAAGCAGACGTATTACTTGCCATTCCTAAGAGCATAATATAACTGATATCATGGATGAACAAAAAGGTTGTTATTTGGCTCAGAAGAACAACTTGGTGGGTCCCACCCTTGCATTCCAGGCCATGTGTAGACCATCTTTTACAAGCTCACTCCAAAAGTACTTCTGATTTCCTTATCCGAAAACAAATAAAAAACACCTTCAGAAATGCTGACTAAAGTGAATTTCATGGATGGACACGAGACCTGTTTTGTACAAGATGGAATAGGCTACAATGCAGTATGGAAAAACTCAATTTTTTGCCCAGTTGGCCCACTTCTATTTTGGGGATTTTGGATAGGCAAGTGGGTTATCGGTTACTACAAGCTGCTTTTAAGTAGGTGAGTAGAGGTATATTAACAAAAGAAACATTGTACAAAGAGTAAAAACAACACCAAAACCCAGGATCGATAGAAGGAAACTAACAGGAAATCAAAGAAAACAAGCATGACAACCAAAACTACATGGGAACAGTTGCACCACAAACCTAAAAAGGCCTAGATCTTCAACCAAGATGCTAGAGTTCTCATCTCTATGATAACGTGAGAATCTCAAGGCCAATCAGACATGTAAGATCCAAACCACTATAATGAGAGAATCCCCTCAATCAACAGCCTTTCAACACCAAGCAAGGAGATAGTGTAGGACAAAAAGTCTAAACAAAGTTTGTTGTAATTTGGTCTCCTGCATTGAATGTGAAAATCGAAAAAAATTCTGATGCTTTTCATCTAATGAGATGTCAAAGGGAGAAGTTTTGAATATTTGTTTTTGAAAAAGGTTCAATATTTCTCTGCAAAGCATGCGGTATTTAGTATTTTATAAAATAAAAAAAGGGCAGTCCCAGTGCACGAGACTCCCGCCACTGTGGGGTCTGGGGAGGGTCAGATGTACGCAGCCTTACCCCTGCAAGCAGAGAGGCTGTTTCCATGACTCGAACCCATGACGCCCAAGTCACAATGGAGCAACCTTACTGATGCACCAAGGCCCGCCCTCAGTATTTAGTATTTTATCCAGCAAAAAAAAATGCACGCAATATTTGGGTAGAACTTTGGGGAGTGATAAGAGCTGATATGATGAAAAGTAAGAACTTTTTGAGAATTTTCATTGGGATTTCCTCTTCGTTGTCTTCTTTTCTAGGCCTGCAATCTTCTGTGCTGATGTCCTCAGCTTCCTTGAGGATTTTTTTTAAAGATGTTCCTAAACCACCTTTAGAAGAAAATATCTCTCCCCAGTTCTATCCTTATTCTGTATTTTTTGCTACCTTCAGAGTTCGTTTGCATGCAACAATAGGTCCTAATCTTGCAGAAGAGTGTGCAACACCACATTGATGTCTTACATGGCACTTCTCTTTGGTGTTTTTGTTCAGGATTGCTAATGATTTGATATGCTTTCATTGTTGCATAGGGTGGGTGTCGGATCAGAATGATGAAAATTACTTTTTTTTTTTTTGGTAGATGCATAAAGATATTGGTTGTTGAAATTTTCTTCTTTGTTTATATTCTTGATAAAAATGTTTGCTGTGCTAAGGTGTGGAGTACAAATGCAAAGTGGTCCTTGGATTTTGAGCAACTTGAACAGATCAGAAAAATATCTGGCAGGCCAACCAAAAAAATGTAATTGAATATCTAATAAATTTTGTTGAATTATTGTAATAGTGATAACACATTTAATAAAAGACTTGCCAACTAATTTTTCTCTTTTTCCTTTTTTTTTTTTTTTGGTTAAGATCTATGTTGGAAGTTACTCACCTTTTTATTTATCTATTGGTTTTAGGTCTCACCCAACCGTGCAAGCACGGATTCATTTGCTAGTACAACTTCAATGTGTAGAACAGCTTTGATGTAGGATCAATTGCATTAGAATAAAAAATAAGAATAAGAAAAATAGAGAAAAAAATAAAAGAAATCAATTTAGAAATCACTTGTTGCAATCTAGGCAATCACACCTTGAGTTGGAGGCAATCACACTTCCAAGAGCTTTAGCAATTTGCTTCATTCAATAATAGAGTTTTGAAATTCAAATCGTATATATACAGGTTCTACCCTAAACTTCCAAATATAAATCTAACTAAACTTTCTAAAAAAATCCAACTCTTTTCATGAACTAATTATTTGCCAGTATTTTTATCGTAACTTATCCAAATCACAGTGGATTCACAAGATCTTAGATTCATTGGAAAGATAATTAAATAAGCTTTCAAATGACACCAAACCCTAAACTCAAAATATACAAAATACCCCCACATAAGCCCATCCAATTTGAATATCAGCTGTTTGGCATTCTGCATCAGAAGGATTTCAAATATGGAATGCATTTGAATAGTATTCCCCTCCATTATTTTTTTTCTTCTTCTAAATGGTTTTTATTTCCATGAAATATTATGATAATTCAATTTTTTCCTTCAAAAATAAAAATTTGCAAAATCTAGTGAAAGCATCCAACAACAAAAGAAAATATCTTATACTGGACAGCCAAGATAAGAAAAACAAAGAGCCCCTAATAAAACAGTTCATTATTGCTTAATGATATCTTGAGACTTTATGGTCGGATATAAAGGAAGTTCATGATGTTTCCCCATCTAATTAAGGGTGTAATGCTCCATTTGCAATGGGATACACTTTTGGAGCAAGACATTTTAGATTTCTAAAACTGACATGTCCTTGCATAATGTCATTTTGGTGAAATACTTCATCAAGAAATATCATGCATAGGATATAACATTCAGCTATGTATATGAAAATAAGCATTAAAAAATTAGTTCATTACCATCTCTTGTACCTTCTAGATGTTCACAGTTTCGTAAGAAGTTATGCTGGTTTATTAACAAGGGTCAAAAAAGAGTGGGGCTCTACACACACGCTTCTTTTTGTATTAAGTGATAGCACACTTTAACATTTTGTAAGACCTTCGCATAAACTGTGTCCATGCAACATAAATAAAACTATAACAAGATAATTAACCTTGACATTTTCTTCAGCAATTTCATAAAAGAGAAAAACTAGAATGACCAAAGACTAGGAAAGAGGATTTCCTCAGTCCTACTCATAATATTTTCCTACAATTTGCAATCAATTAGCTCACTCAAACAATGAATAAATAAATAAATATCCCTCTAGTCAAAGCATAGTTACGGCACTCGCACAATGACATTTTTCAGCTTTCATAAGCTATCTTCCATTCCTTGAACCCAAAGATGGCAAGTGATGACTACTACTCCAATAACAATAATCACCAAAACCTGCAATAAAGATCTGGGATCCAAATCTTTTTGTAATGTCCTTCATCAGTTGACCTGAAGAAATTATGAAAGCTTCTTCCTTGAGCATCTCTAGGCACTCCGCCAATACCTCTGGGAGAAGAATCAACAAGCCACCATCAAAGTTTAATCTGATCATCCCAGATTCAAGTTTCACAAAACTGTAGCATCTTAAACTTTCTTCTCACGTCTATTCTCCACTGCCTCCCAACATCTATTAAAGTCATCAACCTTAAACCGACAAAATCCTTCAGTATGGACACAAATTGCACCATGTTCTTAATTAAGCTACTATGATTTCTAGCCTTCATTCATCACTTTCAAAAAAACAAAAAAGAAAAAGATATTGATTCTTTCCCTCCAAATTGCTCAAGAAAAAGCAAAGGAACAGCATCCCAAACAACCTTGTGTCTTCTCCCAAGAATCCCAATAGATCACCCATCAATCACATCCACCATGCTTTTGGAAACATTAACACAATGCTACAGACAAAAAGAAATAATGTCAATTTCGTTAACCAATTAAAGAAGAAGAAGGCTTACAGCTTACTCACAAAAGCATACCGAAACAAAATAAGGGAAAATGTTGTCAGCAGCCTCAAAACCTACCCAGCCATCCTCACCGATGATCAGAATGAGCACCTCTTCCAATTCATCAGGGAGGAAGCAAAATCTGCCATCATAGGATGCATGAGATCTCTTCAAAATGCTAGATGCTAGAAAACCCAAAGTTTATCTCTCTTCCACAACACTTGCTCACAAGCACATTCTTCTCAAAAGCAAGTAAATAAATCCTGCAAGGAAAGTACAAAAATTGTTCCTTTCCATATCAAAGGAAGTCTAAAAAATGAACTCTATTAAACCACAGCTGACCCTGGGCCTATCCCCTAGTTTCATAACATTTTGAGTGCCCTTTCAAAGACCATTGCTCAATTCAACATGCCTACCATCCTAACTCTTTCCTTGCATACATAATTGCTCCATTATCTCTCCCTCTTCCAGCTGTCTCCAAAACCATTGATCAAACCCTATTGATCTTCCTTACATTTCCTGTACCAAAACCAATGACTCACTAGAGGTAATATATGACATTCGATTTTATCAGTTGAAGCTTCTTCTTTATGCCCCTCCCATTCTTTTTTCTTTTTTTATTTTATTAATTTTTTGGGGGGTCCCAAATATACAAAAAAACAAGTTTATACAAATCAGTTTGGATCCTGTAGAAATGATGACCAATTAAAGATAATCCATTTAGGCTACATCTCTAAAACTCTAAAAACATAAGGCCCAGTCCATTACAAGCAAGGTTCAAAATGTCGGTGTCGGTTGAAATGTCGATTAGGTCAAAATAAAACATATATCGGAAATGTCGGAAATATAGGAAAGAAATATCATAAAAGTCATGGAAACCTAGGAAGCATATTTTAATCTAACTACATATGCATAAGGGAATAAATAGATTCATTAGGAATGATAGCTTATTTTAGTACACTTGTATTGTAATATTCTTTGAAAGTACACATGCATACATAATGGTTGAGAAACATATTATAATCTAACCGTATAAACATAAGGGAATGAATAGATTTTCTTCATTTTCTTCTTTTTTCTCTTCTCTTTCTTCCTCTCTCTCTTTTGACTTTTTTTGGAATTTATGGTTTTTTATATAATTTTTTATCATAACAACACAATGTTGACATTAGGAAATAATACACTGTGAAAGGGGAATATTCGCTCAACACGTCGGCATCGTACATCATATCGACCAAAAAATGATTTTTTATAATGTAATTAATGTTTTGTGATGGTATAGGAATAAGTCGTGTCGGTCCTGATAGACATGGACATATGTCAGAAGATATATAAGACATTTCGAGATATTTGATACCATGATTACAAGTAAGC
>JAOXJP010227968.1:0-11204 GCA_025762735.1 Platanus orientalis | reverse complement strand
AGCTTTATTAATTAATAGTTAGTTTGAAAATGTATTTTATTGCTTGTCTCACAATATTATATATCTCTCTCTCTCTCTCTCTCTCTCTCTCTCTCTCTCTCTATACCTACTTCAACTTCAGGCATCAAGGTTTCGATGTATACCTGCACCTGTGCTTGATTGCTTATTGGAACCATTTATAGTTTAATTTTCATGGATTAAAACTTAAAAGGGTTTGCTTATCCGTCCAAATGTGCATTTCTGCATGTTTACACATAAAAAGCACAGATATGCTTAATCTTTTTTACAAACATGTTTCTCCATCTTAGCTTAGAAGCTTAATCCATCATATAGAAACCTCATAACAAAACAAACCCTTTTAGTCAATAAACAAGAATATTTTTATTTCAATATTAATTACATTTAGAACTCTCCAAATCAAGGAGAAATATAACAATTTGACAATTTCCTTTATAATTTGCCTAATCAGCTGCAAGTTGGGTAGGGATTTTATCCTACTAAGCGACCATGATTAAATGGAACTTAATTTGTTTCATGATCTAATATTTTCATTTTGATTTTGAGAATCCTTTTTTTGGGTGGGCCCCTGGGATCCTATGGCTCTCTCCCATAAATTTTCTACATTAAAGCCGTTTCCCACCTCTCTCTCTCTCTCTCTCAGCAAAACCTCCAAGCATGAGTTGTTATGTTTCATTTTTTTACCTTTCCATAATTTTTCAAGCATTAGGCTATATTAAAATAAAAGCAAAGTGGGACAAATGTCAACATATCAGATATGCTGGACCTAGCATCTACGGGAGATGAACTCATTGTATCATAATACCCTTGTCAGGCATGCGTGTCATATGTTGGTTTGGTTTTGGGGGATTTCTTTCCAACTAGAACAGAAAGGATTCAATTAAGACAAGCCCTCTTTCTGTCCCTATCAAAAGCATTAGACTGCAATGTTAAGTTTCCTTGTGGGTGGGTAAACTTATATGAATTTAAATTATTGTGAGTAATTAGTTGTTCCTAAACACAATGAAATCAACTGATATCAGTTTCAAATGAACAAAGTCTACCAGTGAATGATTTGACACTTAAAGGTGTAGGAGTGAATTGGAATCATTCAAACAATCATCTTTATTGATAATGCAGTTACAATTTATTGTCTTACCAAGTTAAAGAGAATAAGCTAAATGGCTTCAAAATCTAATGTCTAATATACCTATGAGGGAAAGACTAATTCTATCTATATATAGTGATAATATAGCTGCTATAGTTCAAGGAACTAGTAAACTATAATAGAAAATAATACAAATTTGTTTGAAAAACATTGTGATAAGGCAGCTAATGACTAATGGAGTAATTACTTTAAAGTTTGTAAAGTTAGAAATAAATGTGACATATCTTCTAACAAAACATCTGATAAGAAGTTAGTGGAATAAACATTGAAGGGGATGGAACTGATAGCCAAATTGTGAGTTATATGTGATGGTAACTTAACCTATATGATTGGAGATTCATGAAGTTGGTTCAAATGCATAATAAAAAGTCTTAAAATAACTCAAAAATCACTGTCAAAAGAGCTTAAGCTTTGAGTCTGTCCTTATGGTATAGACAATACATGAACTACAACGAAGATAAGATTGTGTTTTTATGCTTTTAATGAATTCATAACCCTTAAGGGTGGTGCGATTAGTTACAATTTACACTTGATGAATTCACCTATATGAGTGTGGAAATGAGACTGCTCACTTTGAGAACTTAGACAAGTTCCCTAGAGCATTCATGGAAACCATAAACGACGTAATGCCAAAATGTGTCAAATCATTATAAAATGACAACATTTTTCCCATAAGTTGATTTTATTATTATACTATATTTTTTATTTATGATTGTTCTATATTAATAAAATTTAGTTGTTTAGTGGGCCACAATACTCATTGCACGAATAATTTTGTTGGAGATATCCATTGGAAGATATCTGTTAGAGATAACTACCCAAGCCTCCACTATAAAAGATGATTCTATCCTTTTGTATAAATACACTGAAGAACAAAGATTAACGACAGATAAAAACATTGCTCTCTTTCTTTCATTCTCTTCCTCTTCTTCTTCTTAAATATTATTTTTTTAATTTTGTTTTTGTGCTTCATTGGGTTGGAACCACAAATATTACCATTCGTGTTGATTTCTCACATTGTGCAAGTCGAAGATAGTGTCATTGAATCTTAGAGTGGTTGCCGGAATTCCCTGCCAAATATAAAAGAGGGCAGCAAAACCGTCAAAAATAGTTTTTGAAGACACATCTTGACAAAACTGATAAGTTTTCTCTCTCTCTCTCTCTCTCTCTCTCTCTCTCTCTCTATTTTTTACTATTTTTTATTACAACATATTATTTATCGTATCATTTATTGTGCATAAAAAGATGTTAATTGAAGATTGTTTAACAACAAATCTATCATATAGAAACCTCTCACCTGAACATACCCTTTTAGTGTGGCACACAAAATCACCAGCTACCTTCAATTTTGTCAATAAACAAGAAAATTCGATTTTAACATCTTTCAATTACATTAAATACCATGAAATATTCAAGGAGAAATACAACAATTTGCTTTATAATTTGTGTCAGGTGGGTGGGGATTTGTCTAACTAAGTGTCCATGATTAGATGGAACTTGTGTGTTTCATGATCTCAATTTTTCATTTTGATTTTGAGAATCCTTTGTTATTTTGTAGCCCCTCGAGAACCTATGGTTCTCTACCATAATATTTTCTACATTAATGCCCTTTCCCACCTACCTCTCTCTCTCTCTCTCTCTCTCTCTCTGGTGAGGATTTTGTACGCCAATGATAACCTCCGCCAAGGTCAAGGGGGGGCCACATCAGCATCAGAAGTGATTTAATTACACAAGCCCCCAAAAAGTGAAAATCACTTTCGGCGCTGATGTTTCCACCTGTTTGACCATCAGCGGAGGTTAGAGGAGGATAGGGTCGGTGTATAAAATCTAGGCCTCTCTCTCTCTCTTCAAAGGAAATTTTTCATGGATAATATAAGGGAATATTATCTTTAAAGAAATGGCAAGACTGTCTAGATAATTTATCAAGTACCTATCTATAATTCTCCTTTGGGCCCTTGTATGGAAAAAATGTTGGGAAGTACACAAATGGTCAAATGCAATCTCACTAATGTCTTTAGAGAAAATTTCATAGTATGGAGACCCATTCATTCTTATAAAGAAGAAGCCAACCAAAAGCTCATGATTTTGACACTACAACAAATTGATTGATGTGGGTAAAAATGAATGATATATCTCTTAAACTTTTTAGGAGGGCTGTTTGGACACGTAAGTAAGGTCTCTCCACTTAGACCTAACCCGGTTGATGGTCCGTGATTTTTTGTTTGGCTGCATGATAATCAATGAATTGGGTTCAACTTAACCCACTTTTTATGCTTTTACACTCTTTGATTTCCTCCTACGAACATTAGATGCCACCATTGCAAATAACATGTCCCATTAACTTTTACTTCCTTTTCTACTTCTCATTTTCTCCATCTAGATTCCTTCATGGTTTCAAATCGAATCAATCATAAGTCTGAACTTAAATCAGCTGGTCAAAAAGATCAAGGAATTAGAAATAAATAATAGCCTGTTTGGCAGCCACCTGTAATGCAATCATTTCATTTGAGTTTCTCAAGCATTTGTAGCCATGAGGTGATGGTTCCTAATGAACTCATTCAAATTTATACTGATTTGTTACCTACAATTAGAAATGAAGTCATCCTAGGTTTTTCTATAAAATGAAATGACTTGTGTTATTAAGCATAAATCATTGCAAATCTGAATGAATTCATTACAAACCACCCCTTTGTGGCAAAAGCCTTGGGAAACTCAAATGAAATGATTTCATTTTAGGTGGTTGTCAAACGCAACCTAAATAAATAAATAAAATCAAGGTATTGGAGAATGTAATTTCAGCGAGGTACATATATTTGTGTCTCTGAGAACCACTCTCATGTGTGGTGGACTAGTGAGCTGCTTAATGCACCAAGAATGCATGTACGTGAACGCAGGCAAAGGCTTAGGCACAATGGTGCTTGAGGCATACTTTACACTTTGCACATGCATATTGTTGCATGATTGTAAGATTAGAAAAGACCGACAAGCCTGGAAGTACATGGGCTTTTGAAAGAAACTAAAAAAGGAAGTGATTCTTCTCCATAAGATTGTATAAATCCAATAAAGAGAAATGACTTAATCTAAGCTTGTTTGAATCCCAATGTTTGTATGGTCAATTTTCTTACATTTTTGTGGGCTCAAGAAAGCTAAATATATTTATGTTCCCTTGCCTAGGATTTAGTGGTTGATTAATTTATGAATTTTCCAACTTGTCTCCAACAATTGTTTTGACAACCATCAGATTTAGTTGAAACCAGATGAGAGAGAAGTTGAAAATTTGGGCAACAAGTGTTGTTCATGAATGAAAAGAATGATGGAGTGAACGACTTGGTCACACTTTGAGACAGTAGAAAAGAAGGGAAAATAATTGTTACTCCAAGCTGAGAAGAGAGGTTACTCGAGAGATAATTAACCTAAGAAATTAAGAAAGAGAGAAAAGCTCAAGCTAGTTGAGAACAAGACCTAGGAAGAGGGTTCCTTGAGCTCTGCTGCCATGAAAGAATGTTAATTTGGAAGAATTCAATAGTCTATTCCTTTGGGCTCTGATGTATATTTATATAGATTATATGTGGCTCATATTAGGGAAAAACAACCAAGTGAAGTAGTCATTTTTGCATAGTGTATGTGGCACTGGATATGGACCCTGAGCCTATTTGCTTGTTGCACCATAGTGAGTGTTAATTTTGAGGAGGGACTAAAACAACAATAGTCATTATCTTCCATTATTATTATTATTATTTTACTTTCATGAATGGGGAATTAATTAAGAAATTTTGAATTTTTTACTATTCACTATTCACTGTTCATCATTCGCGCACTATTCACTGTTCATCGTGTGCTATTCATCTTTCGCGCACTGTTCATTGTTCATTGGGCACTATTCATCTTTTGCGTACTGTTCACACATTATTCATTCACACACTATTCATCGCGACTGTTCATGCATCCACTATTCATTCACGCACTATTCATCGTGCACTGTTCACTATTCATCATTTTTTTTTAAACCAATTCATCCGTAGCTAGAAGATGTCGTTATCACATTTCTTGAAGGTAGTCAAGGCCTCCCATAAAATGCAAGGGATTTTAGCCAAGCTAACTCCGAGGTACAATCTAGCAAGGGTAAAACTCTTGTCTCTCTACGAACTTGCATGGTTCGGCAGAGATGACCAAACTTCACAGGTTACTCAAGCCCATATTTAAAGTCGGATTTTTTAAAACTTATTATTTTAGGATTCATCCATATCCCCAAAAAATCTGGCAATATAACACCATTACAAGTTCACGTAAATGAACAAGTAATTATCTCAAAAAGAGCAAGGTAATCTCTCGCAAGCAAGAGCACCAATTTTCAAGAGGAACCTCATTCACGATCGCACGTGAACCCTCACAAGTGAGAGTGCCAACCGTGGAGAGTGTTGCTCAAGAACCAAACATTAGTCTCCTAAGAGATTGACTATCGATTCGAGCATGTTCAAGCATACCAGGGTTTTGGTCCCTTTGTTCTTTATGGGAGAGAAAAGAAAATGGAGAGAATGGAGCTCGGGAGAGATTGCATTACACAGAGATCGCATCCCTATCCTTGGAGTATAGCAACTCCGACAAGCACATAGAGGTCTCACCCTCTTTCTTTTCCTTCATTCTTCTCCCTTTTCTTTCTTTCTTTCTTCTCCCTCTTCTTCCATTCTCTCCCTCTCTCTCTAGATTTTCACGGTCTTTTTATCCCCTACCTTGTGCCTCGTACACACGTTATATAAAGGGAGATGAGGGCCTTATGAATGGCCTCATTCACCCCCCTAAAATGAGAGCTTAGCTCTCTCTTTCGATGTTGAAAGGTCCTCTCTCTCTTATCACATCAACTGTCATCCCATGTGACATTGACCAACTAAAGGAGAGAGAGAGAGATAGAGAGTCATGGGGCTAAGTGCATACACATGAGACAAAAGGGTGAGAGAGAGAAGCTTAAGGTTTTGTGCATGTAAGATAAGAGAGAGAGAGAGAGAGAAGGGCGTTGGCATGCCTTATGGCAATAATGGTCAACACTCCTTTGACTGATTGTGGGAAGAAAGGGAGTGGGTGAATGCCTTGTTAAGATGACATTCGCCAGCTTTAAATTATTAAAATATATCAACAATGGCAAAGAAGCAAAAGTCAACACATACACAGAGTGGAATGCTATTAGATGGGAATGTGATTAAACTTGTGACCTCTCTCTTGGAAAGGTGATGTCGCAGCACAACCACCTAGGCAAGTGCAGTGGTAAATGTTAACCTCTTAGACAATACTATTTCAGTTTGCTCACTTAGGAGCTTGGCTCTCCATGACTCGGAGTTCAACTTTATGGCTTAGGAGCTGAGCTCAACCCTCAAGCCCAACCTAGTGGCTTAGTTCAACAAATCCATAGGCTCACCTACAAAGTGGAATCCACCGGCTACATGTATGAAGGAAGACTTAACGCTCTGCTTGAGTGACATCTGTCAAGGCAAGCCTAACAGTTTTGCACTTCTCTTGAAGGGGGGATGATGCTTGCTTCTTAATCTCCGACAAATAAATTTCCTATTTTTGCTAATAAGACACTCCCTAAACAGTGAAATTAGACCTAATTATGAAACCATAATTTCACACTGATGAACAATGAATACCAAGTTAAAAAAATCCTGGTTTTCCAAGGCAAGAACAAATTTATTAGGGGTGTCAACAAGTCGAGCTGAGCTGACACCCCTAATAAATTTGTTCTTGCCCTGGAAAACCAGGATTTTTTTAGCAAAGCTCAGCTCAGGCTTGTTACATCAACAGTAGGTTCAGGTTCGTAAACACAAGCTCGGTTGGGCTTATTGTTGAAATATATTAAGTATATTAACTCCAACCTATCCTATAACCTTAGGGTTTTAAGAGGCACGGTTAATTGCTTTATTTAAGATGGTATCAGAGTAGGTTTTAGGTTGCGAGTTGCTCTCCATTGACACAATTATTCTCCTGGGTTCTTCGTGCACATATATGCACGTTCTAAGGATTTGCACCTAACTCCCCCGTGCTCATTGTCCAAGAGTGTCCCTCCTAAGGGGGAATGTTGAAATATATTAAGAATATTAACTCCAACCTTAGGGTTTTTGGAGAGACGGTTAATTGCTTTATTTGAGATTCTTCATTGTTGTGTTTGATAGTCATTAATAACATTCAGCTGAGTTGTGTAAAGTCTCACCAACTCTTCCAACTGCGAAAAAGAAGATCATTGACTGATGTTCATGTATCTTCTCCGTCACTAAACCATTTTTTGCTCCTTGTTGTACCATAGCTTATTAAAGGGCTTCCCCTCTCAGGTGTGGGAGTGAATCGTCACTGATCCATCCTTTCAATGATTTTTCCAAAATGTTTACCCATTTTCTTCTTTGTTGTCAAGAGAGAGAGAGAGAGGAAACATTTCACCGGGGGTGTTTATCACTTTTCAATGTTGATGTGTTTACCCCTCGATGCCATTCTAATACATCAGGAAAAGCAGATTTCCATACCTAATCTTTCCGAGTAAGGAATGGGTGTGGAGTGTGAAAAATGAAAAAGTAAAAACCCAGAGGAAAAAATGGAAGGCTATACGGAATAGGGTTCAGTAGTATGAGGGCTTGTATGATTTTTTTTTTTTTTTTAAATCTCTTATGCCCAGTCTGGTTGCCATGAAAAGTTTTTCTCATGACAAAATTTTCTCAAAATATCATTTTTAAGCTGTCTGGTTGTCATGAAAAATTGGTCTTCTCATGTTTTTTATTATTATTCTTTTCTATTCCTTTTTTTTTTTTGTTCTTTCCCATACAATTCATGGCAGCCAGACTGAGCCTTAAAGAAATGAGTTCAAATTACAAAGTTTATTTCGGGACAAGTGGGAAAGGGAAGATACAATGGTCAAAAGCAAAAAACAAGATATATAGTGGTTCCATCGGGTACTATCTGTGCCTATGGGCTAGGGCTAGCTCAGGTGGTCAGGTTGTAAGTACTATATTAAAAAAAACAAAAAAAGAGGTATCAAACCTTGGACAGAACATCTGCCCTCTTCTAAAAAACCAATAAAAGGACTATAGTTATGTTTATACCAAAAATATTAATTTAAATAATCAATTTTTATAAATACATGTTTGTTTCTTTGTAGATAATTCTTTAATATTATTTTATATATATGTTATTTATTTGAGCCGCACTTTTAGCTAGCTGAGCTTAGTGCAGCTCGGCTGAGGCTCACTTCGTAAATAAAAGTTCAGACTCACCTCCATGAGTTTCAAACAAGGCTCAGGTTCGGCTCATTGGCTCATGACGAGCCAAGCTAGCTCTGCTCATTGACAGCCCTAAAAGTTATCTTGACAAAAAGACTTAATTTTGTTAAATCGCAATGAAGAACCAATTTTCAAACTAAGGCTGCAAATTGGGCTGAGCTGGCTCAAAGCCAGACTTGTTGGCCTACAAATTGGCCCAAAATACCTGACTCAATAGGGCTCAGGCCCAAGATTAAAGACCCGAACATTTGTTAGGGCCACTCGGCCCTATCTTAAGCTAACCAGAGGCCCGAACTTATGTATGTATGTATATATAATTACATACAAGAAACACACAAGACGTTGGGAATTATATCTTGTTTAGAGCTTTGATAGATTTGTTTTTCACCATTCAAATAATTACATAAAGAAAAAACTGGATATGTATTAGAGGGATAACTAAGTCCCTTAATTATTGTATCATAGCTCTCTATTTACTAAATATTACTTAAAACAATAAAACAAGGGAAACAAGTTAGATTAACAATTGGGCTCCCACCTAAATGGAAAATTGGGAATGGAATCATGCAAAGACAGTGAATGAGCTATGGGCTGGCCCGAGACCTGATAAAATAACTAAGCTGAGCTTGGACCTAAAGTTATCCAAAAATTGGGCCCTGGACCTGGCTGAGCCCAGCCCATTTGCACCCCTTTTTAAAACCCTAATTTGCAGGTCCCCAACATAAAAAATGGACCAAAAAAGTCCAATACCTCGCCTAGATCATCAAAACCTATATCTTCAAACAGATATAAAATAAAATAAAATAAACCTTACGATGGCCCTTAGTCAAAGCTCAGCTTTATATGACGATTAAAAACAAAACGTCAACAGGTGTTGGCTCACTAGATTCTTTTGACCCTTTAACAGAATGGATGGTTCTTCGGGCTTGGATTATATGCAAATGGATTTTGTGCGAACCGTGAAAAGGCGACAAGGGGACGACGCATTAGCATCAAAAAGTGATTTTTGGAGGGGTGCTTATCAGCTTCTGGCGCTGATGTGTCTGTACCCTGGTGTCATTTTCACGGTTCTCATGAAATTCATTCTCACCTATTTTTTTCCCTGGTTCTGATCATCCAAAAAAGTTGGCTATTGCAATAAACAAAAAAAAAAAACCTCTGATTAATTGGGGTAGTATGGATGTCACTACTATAAGCAGTAGAGGATCCTTTGGCTGAAAGTTAAATGCCATTCACTTCAAAAGCCTTTGCACATAGCCAGATTGTCCTACATGTATCAAAGGAAAGCTGCAAAACTAAGTGGCTGTTGTTTGGATGCAAGTTTCAAGTTATGCTACACACCTAGACTAGTGAGTGATTGGTTGCAAGAATAGGTTATAGAGGAATGTGTTTATCCTTTGTTAGATTGGAAAAATGCATTTTTTGAAGCATTTTCATTGTTAACACAAGAAGTCCAGGTTTTTGTTGGAATTATTTTTCCTCTACTTAAAACATCTCTCTGTGTTTATCTTGATTTTTTTAATGTTTTTAGCTTTTTATCGGAACCGTGTCCATAAAGGTGGGAGCGGCAAGTGTCCTCTACTTCTCACTATTTGGTTTGTCGTGGTTGTTCTTGGTTTTGCTCTCTGTGATGTGGAGGACACATGTCATTCCCACCATTAATGCAGCACTGTGGAGCACAATGGGAGCGAACCAGAGGATACGGCTCCTATTTGGAACATCAATCCCAGCCTACTGTTTTTAGCTTAAAAGGGGCTTTGGTCACAGATTTCTTTCACAAGATTCTCAAACCATAATAGTAAAGAAAACTAAACTCGCTAAGTGTAATTACCTCATTAAGAATATAGAAAGTACTCATATATACAATTCCAAATACTTCGGTAGATACATCCTACATGCATGTATACATTCAGACAAACATAAAGGTATTACTTACAGTATGTTCTTCTCATTTCATGGTTATTTTCTACAAACTTTTTCTCTAAATATATTGTAATTTGTAGATGAGAAAAACAATAAAAATTAATCTTAGAATATCTATAAATGTTCTAAAATGAATGGTAATGGGGATTATAGTTAGTGCTTAGTGATTCAAATTTATCCACATTAATTAATATATTTACATATATAGACATATAAACAATTGCCACACAATATGCGGATACTTACTATGATACAAACCCTTATGTTGATGACTATTTATCAAACTTAATAATGGAAATTCAGTTTTTAAAAATTTCTTTAAAAAATTATGGTTGATGAAGTGTTTGCACTTTTTGTACAAAAACTTTAGTTCCACGTTGCAAATGGAGAAAAGTTTTATGACTAGTAAAAGTAAGGATTCAGAACGGCCTGGATTTTGTGCGCACAAAAGGCGTGTGCATGGACCAGGGGTAGACACATCAACACCAAAAAATGATTTATACTTTTTGTTGGCGTGTTTATCACTCACGGTTCGTGCCATTAATCGGGTTGGTGCCATAAACGGGTCAACCCATTTAGACACGATTAATAAACGAGTTATTTCAAGTTGACCCACTTAACCCGCAACCAACCCGAATTGACCCGATTAACTATTCGGGTTGTATTGACTCGACACGTTATGACCCGACTCGTTTAACCCATATACTAAATTACTTTTTTATCCACCATAATTTTAAGTAATAAAAAAAATATAATGAGGATAGATTAGTAAATATACAAAAAAAAAACCCTAAATGCGTTTATCTTTCAATATGAGTCGTGTTCAATCGTGTCAACTTGACACGACCCATTTATTA
>JAOXJP010227967.1:0-11205 GCA_025762735.1 Platanus orientalis | reverse complement strand
GTGTGTAATCATGCTCAACATAGATTGAAATTTTCATAATAGTTTACATCGAAATTTTCATAAATTTTATAATATTACGAAACATTCTAGTGAAATTTCCATTAATCCTCATGACGAAAAATCCTTCAAAATCGAAATTTTGAACCTTGAATAGGTCTAGAGTTCAAACCTACATCTTAACATTATTATTATTTTAAATTCATGGATTGGGGCTCAAGGCCAGATCAATTAGTGAGGGCCCGGCCCGGGCCTAAGTTTAATAAAAATTTATGAGCCCAAACCCTGGCCCAAGCTTGGTCTATAATTAAAGGGCTGGGTCTGGGCCTACTATAGCTCGTCCCATGCCCTCCCCTACCGATGGGGTGTGCTCCTATGGGTCATATTTTGTATGATGAGGTGATGAGGTACAAACCCAAGAATCCTTATTGGTTTAATCATGATCGGTTCATGCTCTCTACTGGACAAGGTCTAAAACTGAAGGTCAATCTTTAAATCCTGAATCGTGGCAACTCAGAATCCATAGGCTCTGATTTCTCTCCTAGTTTTTTTTTTTTTTTTTTTGTGGGTGCTTGGTTTTCCTAAGAGAAGCTGGATAATACAAAGGAGAAGAATGAGAAAAATGGAGAGGTTGAGAGGATGAAACAAATTTGCTAAGAGAGGAGAAAGTAGAGGAGAAGAATGAGAGAAGTGAGGGAGATGGAACGAGAGAGATGAGAGGTGACAAATTCTAATTCGTTTGCTCCGTCAATGAGCGCAAAACACAAAATCGCTATAATTGGTCTCGAGACTGATTATGATTCTGGGTTGATTTTGGCTTCCGATTTTGATAATTGGATTCTAGAATCCGAGCCAAAGACGTCCAATACAATCAAAATCAATTTTGACCCAGAATCAGATTATAGAATCCGAACCAAACACTGCCTAAAATTGATTGTAAGGTCTGATCAGTAATCACTAATCTAGATTCTGATTGATAATCAGGTTGTGTTCCAGTATTTACCAATCCAAATCACCCAACCAATGCTTGATCATGTTGACACAGTTTGGATAACTAGGCCCTTTTTTTAAGCCTGGTCGTATCCCCAAAAATCCGGATTCAAAACTGACCTATTGGCAGTTGGCACCACCCTTAACCGAAAGGGATCTCAATTTTAACCCCTTTGAGCCAAACAAGATCTTGAAAGTCCCGAACAGGGTCAAGTCCTACCTGCCAGACCTAGCGCTGCATCTCAACACCCCCTTAGTTTTGGGAATGTGGTGATGGTATGTGCAGCTTTGCTCCAAAGTGGGAAGAGCCAGATGATGCTGAAGAGGACCCCTCATGCTTCCTTGCCAAGGTATGTAGGAAGCAAGAAGAGGTGGGTTGGAGAGATCTGTGTTTATGCTGATGTATTGAAAAGGTTCTGTTTCGGAAGTTTAGACTTGCCTCTCCTTTTTAAGGGAACCATCATTGTACCGGGCTCCCATGTTTTCAACAGAAGGCTACAAGGGCTAGTGGGTGGAACCCCCACCCGTTCCAAAGGCAGTTCCCCAAAGGACCTCAAAAGGGTATGCTGGGAACTGTTAAATTCAATAGCATTTCTTACAACAATGAGTGCCAGGTAGGATACCCGACAATGGATCCCCACCTACCGGAATCCGAGAGGCTCTACTTGTCATCCTTTCAACCGATCAGCAACTCTTAACTCTGATTTTCTGGGCTGGTGGGTCTATATGGAGACATACAAGCCAAACAATCATTCGGTTATGTCTTGAATGAACTACAGATAGGAATCCATACCAATTGGGTGATCTTCAATATCCGATTTGAACAATCTAGAGCAACTAGAATGGCAGCTGAAAGCTATGGCCAACAGTCAAGAAGAGCCCACCATAATGGGTAGATAAAGATTTCCCGACTGGTGTAGTGTGTTGAAAACAGCCCCTCAAACTCGAGCCATTCAAGAGTACCTCATAAGGGGACAGACCAGAAAGATGAAAATGGCTCAATTCACTAGTTCAAACCGTTGTGTTGGAAGCTTGTATTGGTAGGTCCAACCATGGCCTCCACTTCAAGGGATTGAAAGGGTAAAGAATGGAGAATCTGCGTTGTTTGTAGGTAATGTGAAATGAAAATCTATGTTGTAAAAATAGTTTAAGTAATATAATTCACTGTCATAATCCAAATATCACACCGTGTAGTAGCTATAGCAAGCAAACGACAGACAGAATGATAATGATGCCTTGCATTTTTTGTGGCTGAAAAGACCAACTGGGAGATAGATATGGTTTTGGGTAAACGACATCAACGAAACTATTTTAAAAAGAGGGGTGTGATCTTTATTTTTGGGTTAAACAGTGAGGAGTGTTAAAAAGAGAAGACAACAGAGACTCGAGCTTCGCATGCCTCCCTTGCTTCAATGTTAAGCCCACCATGAAATGTCGGATCATATGTTCTTCTCAGTGAGATCAACCACCAAGTTTCTGAAAATTATTTCAAAGAGGATTGGTTCATCTTAAGAATAGATGGAAAAGGAAAAGTTAGAGATAAAAAGATGCTCAAAGAAGAAAAAAAAACACAATGTCTCTTTCCCATTTGACCAAGTCAGATGAGTAGAAGATAACTGAAAGTTCTCAAAGAGATAAAGAAGACCAGAAAAACCAAACCCAGGAATCCAGTAAAAGTAATAAAGCAATGAAGTGACTGTTTAGCTCTTCCTGACTTTTATTTTATTGCATGCAATATAAGGCCAATTAACGAAGAGACAAGTTAAACTTTGTTTCTCTCTCTCTCTCTCTCTCTCTCTCTCTCTCTCTCTCTCTCTCTCTCTCTCTCTCTCTCTTTCTATTCTTTTATATATATGTATATGGATTATAGTAATAGAGAGTGCAGAAAACCAGGTTTTGAGACATTGGCTGCCATCAAATTCGAATTTTTCTTGCAGGGGAGTGGTGGGTGTGACACAAAATACAGAAACATTCATTTATTTTTTGTGATATATGCTCATTATATATTTCTATACAAAAGAAAAATGGAAGAAGTTGAGGGTTCTATCTTTAGCCCACAGAAAAATAGAACAAGTTGAAGGCTCTATCTTTAGTACTCCCACGTAGATATACTAAGTTGAGGGCTCTATCTTTAATACTCCCATGTAGATATACTGGCATCCATACCAAAGACTTCTTGTGTTCTATTTGAATTCTGGCTATAAATAGGGGTTATAAGAATCTGAAGATCCAAATGGATTGAAAACTTGGGGTGGACATTCTAAATTATAAAAACTTGTGCTTATAGAGGGTCTTACACATCACAAGAAGATTTATGCTATGCTTGTTGGAAAATTTCAAGTTTAGAGGACTGATCGGGCCTAGCCTCCCCAGTCAATTGGAAGGCCTAGGCCCGATTGATCAGGCATATGTGTGATCGATTGGAATACTCTCCAGACGAAAATCAGCAACATAAGTGTTGCGATTTTTTGGGTTTTCATTTGTGGGAAAATGTGTAGATGCATTTAAGACGCCTACAAATATTTACACATGATTGTTCAACAATGAAATGGTGTCTAAAAGTTTATAGATACATCTTAATGTGTTCTTTCAATTTCCATAAAAGAAAGACAATCTATAATGTAAACTTTACTTCAGATTTTCTATTTCTCTCTAGTTTCTTTCGCAAACTTCTGTGTTTTTTTTTTTTTTTTTTTTTTTTTGTGAAAACCCATTGCTTTCTTTGTGTAAAATTCTTGAAGATTATCCATTGGTGGTCAAAAAACGAAGTAGATGACGAATATTGTCTCAAGAAAAACGTGATCCGTACCTCAAACATTGTTATTCTATCGTCTTGTCAAATCTTTGTAACCAAATCTCAGTTTTAACATTGCCTATGTTGGATATTTATAAGATTTACCACATCTGGAAAAAAAGCTAATAGACCAACTAATATCTTAGCTTCATTGGTTACTGGGAATGAAGAAATTATCTTGCATTCACTTGATTTTTCTGTTTATCACAGGATACAATCAATAATGATGCCACCCAATTCATATGTTGATTAATAAAACTATTTACTTATCTAAAAACAAATAAATTCCGAACCATCTATTTTCTTACATATTCTACCAATTCATCGCATTTTATAACCCAATCATCAAATTGTTTTACCGTAAGATCGACCGATCAGCATAGCTAGGAATGCGTGGCCGCCTTGAATAGTCCTTGTTGATAATTAGGTGGGTCTTCTGTGCAGTGTATGATCCCTGTTGCCACAATAAGACTTAGGAACTTAAGGCACTGTATAATATTGTATTCTTCCCTTTAGGTGGGGTGGGCAAGCGGGCAATAAGAAAAGGAAGAAAGAAAAGATATAGTTCACAAATAAACTGACTCAATGACGACATAAAACAAAAAGAAGGGGCAGTGGGAGATGAACCACAAAATTTGAATTCAAAAGAAAAATAATCAGGCTCCTTAGGGATAGGAAACCTCATGGAATAGAGCTAGAGTCGATTTTAAATTCATCCAATTACCATTAGATAAGAATTTTTACAAGTAGTAATTCTAGATCCTGTGACGAGATAAGAGATTCCAATCAATAGTTTTTTTCCAAATGATTCTATAACTTGCTGGTTTTTGTTTTTGGAGGCATTCATGAAGGTATATTCAAACCGCTAAAAACTCCACACAGTCAACTTTTTTTCTTTTAATTTTTTTTTAATATAATTTGGCACCATCTCCCACTATAAAGAATGCTATGCTCTTCCTCTCCTGCACCAAACCCAGCTCCCCAAAAGCATCTCCAGAGAGAGCGAGAGAGAGAAAAGATGGACATTGACTCTTCATGTGACCATGCAGATGAAGACTACATAGACATGGAAGTCAGTTCGTCCTCCACATTCTTCTGCTACTCCATCAGCTCTCCTCCACACCCCAGAGAATTTGAGTTCCAAATGTCTTCAAACTCTCTTGACAGGGAAACCACAACCTCCCCAGCTGATGAGCTTTTCTACAAAGGGAAGCTTCTACCCCTTCACCTCCCTCCTCGTCTTCAAATGTTTGAAAAGCTCCTCCAGAACTCCAACCCCACCCATGACACCTCCTCCCCAGAAAACTATTCCTCTGCCTTCGCCACAATCACCACCTTCAGTACCCGATTTGATTCCTGCAACATTTCCCCCTCCCAATCGTGCCGGGTTAGTAGGGAACCGAACCCAGGTGAGTATTTCTTCGAGTGCTCCACCGAATTGAGCAGTTTCGTCGGTGACCAACAAAAGAAGTCTTGGTCCAAGAAGCTCAATTTGATCAGGCAGTCTTCACTGGGTCTGAAATTGAAAGCTTCCCGGGCTTATCTCAAGTCTCTGTTCAGTAAATCTGGATGCAGGGATGACTCCTGTGCAGAGGCTGCGAGGATTGGAGCCGATGGAACCGTTTCGAAAGCAAAGGAATGTTTGAGCAAGTACATGAAGGTGACAAGGAAAAACCCATTTGGCCAAATTCAAAAGGGGAGATACCAAATGGAAGCTACTGTCATGAGAGATGCTGATAAAGAGAAGATGATCGAGGATAGTAGCGGTGGCCACAGAAGGTCATTCTCGGGGGCAATCAAATGGAATTCAGAACCCAAGTCTTCGTCTTCTTCATTTTCTTCGGGCTCTTCTTCTTCTTTCTCGAGTACTTCGAATGGGTTCAATGAGTTACAGGTACTTAAGAGGAGCAGCAGTGCGAATTCAGAGATTGACAGTTCAATTCAGGGAGCAATTGCTCACTGTAAACAGTCTCAGCAGCTTTTTAGTTCTAGAAAGACGGTAAGTGAAAGTGGGTTTTGTTCACTTTCTGCTTCAAGGATTGCAGTTTGTGAGAGTCTAGAAAGGCCAGAACTTTGTAGAGGATGATGATGGTCGTTTGGGAAAAAAAGAGAGAAGGAAAGAAAAATTGAATCTCCCGTTAGGAGGGGAGGAGAACAAAAGGGTAACAAGTACAAATAATTGATTGGCTTAAATATTTTCCTTTTTTCTTATTCTTAACTTTTGATATTGGGTATGAATGGATTCAGTGCAAAGTCCACTCTTCTGTTCTTAGAACAAACCATTTTGTGGCAGTTGGTGTGAAAATACCCACTAAATATCTTACCTTCTAAAATAAAAAATTTGGGAATTCTTCTTCTTACACTGATTTTCTACAATTTTTTACTTTTAAATATGGGTTGCATTTGGATTTTTTTTTTTTTTTTTGAGAGAGAAGCCGCCTCCAACCATGGTGGGGATCTCAACCAACCCGAAAGACAAGGGAAGCATAAGTCAAAGGAGGCTAACTCATGGGCAGTCGTATTTGCAAATCGGCTAATCCAAGAGAAAGAAACCTCTAATCCAAGAGATTTACAATCAATAATAAGACATTTAACTTCTAAAGACATTCATCAAGATCATTATTAAGACAAAAGATAATAAACTGAGAATCTTCTATAAGACATCCTTCTCATCCCAAATTCAAGGGCTTTTGAGAAAGTACTATGAGCTGCAAAGCACTTAGCAGCAACAACCGAACACGCAATACACAGTTACATTTGGATTTATGGAATTGGAATTAAGCATTGAAATTTTTTAATGAAAAGAACCATTGAATTCAATTTCATAGAAATGAGAATTCTTTCTGTTTGGATACACAATTTAGTTGATAGAAATGAATATAGAATTTTCAATTCTATTGTTTCGAAGGAACACAATTTCTATGGAATTGGATTTATATTTTTATACCATTGATCATATATTTTACATTTTTTTTAATAAATTGAACGTGAATGGTAAAATCCCATATTTACTTTTATTTTCTAGTTATGCTTGTCCATTTTTATGTACTCTTTAAAGTGGTTCATCCTCCAATGACTATGATTCAATTAGCTCTATCCTCATGAATAAAAAAGTGCAACAGATGTCTAGAGACCAAATCAAGAAAACGATCATTAATTTGTCATAATAGAAGACTTTCCCGCTCTCTAGTGCTTGTCACTTTTGTTTACTTGCACTAGTCATTTCCTATTGATTATTGGGGAAGACAAAAAGATGCTTCTGTCTATAACTAGACAATTTTTTTAGGTAATAAGAAAATTTTATAAAAAATATGCCTTAACAGCTTTAGATAGCCAAATAGGTTTTATTTGTCCATGTTGTGGATGGATAATTGATCCCTCTCTTAGCTATTTCATGAGCTGCCTCGTTTTTGTTTCTATTAACATGATGAAAATTCAAATTTCGAAAATGGCTAAATAATAATTTGTAGTCTTTAATGCAAATCCTTATTTCTCTCAAGCACTCCTCCAAGCTTTCCTTCTTGGTTATGATCATGTTCTTTGCATCTCCTTCCATAACTAGTCTTTTGATTCCCATTGCAACAACTGTTTGTAGTCCAAACAAAGCAGCTTAACACTCCATCAACGTCAAACTTCTTTGTTCTGATCTCGCCATGATTGGATCTCCTTTTGTGTTATGAATGATAATGCTCATTCCTACCTATTGATCCCGGGAAGAGATTATTCCATCAAAGTTTAGCTTTATAAAGTCCATCTATGGAGGATCCCAAAAGGCTTGTTGATTACTCGATTCCTTCACTTCTA
Organism: Platanus orientalis; assembly: GCA_025762735.1. Lineage (NCBI taxonomy): Eukaryota > Viridiplantae > Streptophyta > Magnoliopsida > Proteales > Platanaceae > Platanus > Platanus orientalis. The sequence continues at coordinate 3,620 of JAOXJP010227967.1, read as the reverse complement.
TTGGAGTGTCGAGTTTTTCCATCTCCCTTATCAAACTGCACACATTAGTCAAGATTAATTGCATATTGAAATTTTTATTATTAAAAACAACATCATTAATGTGTTTCCAAATATTCCAACATGTTATGACAATGTATTTCGCAATCCACATTCTGTCTTTATTATCCCTTTCGATCATCTCCTCAGCCTTAAACTTATGTTAACGTTCTATTTTTTTGGTGGTCAAAGAACCATTGGATTGAGAATTCTATTGTTCGGATGCACAATTGTATAGATGGAATTGAAATGCAAAATTTTCAATTCTATTGTTGGAAACATGAAAAATTCTATAGAATTGGATTTAATTTTTCATACCATTGATCATAAGTTCAATCAAATTTTTTACAAATTGAACTTGAATGGTGAAACCCGATATTCACTCTCATTTTTGTTATGCTTATCCTTTTTATGTACTCTTTGAAATGGTTCATCATCCAATGACTGACCCCAACACATTCTGCCTTACATTTAGTATTTTGACTATTTTTAGTTTGAGCTATGAGCTTTTTAGCATGATTAAATTAGCTCTATCCTCATGAATAAAAAACTGATTTGTGCAACATATGTTTAGAGACCAAGTCAAGAAAACGATCATTGACTTATCATCAAAAAAGACTCGCGCTCTCTGGTGCTTGTCATTAGCACTAGTCATTTCCTATTGATTATTGGTGAAGACAAAATGATACTTCCGTCTATAACTAGCCAGGTTTATAGGAAAATTTTTATCAAAAATATGCTTTAACAGCTTTAGATAGCCAAATAGGTGTATTAATTGTCCATGTTGTAGATGGATAATTGATCCCTCTCTTAGCTATTTCATGAGCTGATTTGTTTTTGTTTCTATTAACATGACAAAAGTTCAAATTTCAAAAATGGATAAATAATAATTTCCAATCTTCAATGCAAATCCTTATTTCTCTCGGGCACTCCAAGCTTTTCTTCATGGCTATGATCATGTTCTCTGCATCTCCTTCCACAACTAGTTTTTTTATTTTTTTCTCATTGCAACGACAGTTTGTAGTCCAAACAAAGCAGCTTCACACTCCATCAAAGTCTTTTTTTTTTTTATTTCACTATGATTAGATCTCCTTGTGTTGCGAATGATAATCCCCAATCTCACCTATTGACCCCAGGAAGAGATTGCCCCATCAAAGTTTAAATTGATAAAGTCCACCTATGGAGGATCCCAAAAAGCTTGTTGATTACTCGATTCCTCCACTCCTATTGGGGTGTTCGGCTTTTCCATCTCCCTTACCAAACTGCACACATTAGTCAAGTTTAATTGTATATTGAAATTTTTATTAATAAAAACAATATCATTCATGTGTTTCCAAATATTCTAACATGTTATGGCTATACATTTTGCAATCCACATTCTATTTTAATTACCCCTCCCGATCATTTCCTGATCCTTAAACTTCTATTAACATTCGGGGTGATCAACACATGGTGAAAACATCAGAAATTGAAAAGGTGAAAGTGGGTTCTTTTAATTTTTTTTTTCACCAATGTTAGTAGTTGTTTAACAATCAGGGGAGGATCTGAACATACGAGGATATATTAAACACATTTGAGGTAATATTTAAAATTTTCATAACTATTTATGTTAACTCTTATGGACGTGTAGGAAATTATCTATAACTTGTCAGTTGAGAAGTCATTTTGAGCATTCTCCTAAGAAAGAGGGAGGGTCTTCCAGTAGAAATTCTTAGTAACCTTTAAAGATGGCTTGGAATGGGACACCGAATATGAAAGAAAACATAATTTAGAAAAAGATATATAAAAGGAAAAGAAAATCAACTTTCACCCCCAAGTCACCCTCATAAATGATTCCCGACTTACATTTCACCTTCCTAGTTTGATGGTTTCAGTGAAAAGTAACTAGGGGAACTTTTCTCAAAAGTAGTCAATTGCCTTATCTCTCCTAAAAAAAGATTCTATACTACTTGGGTTTCAGGCTTTATCCACCCATCCATTCTTTAAGAACGGTTATATTCTCATCGTGTAAAGTTAAAAGGTACAAATACTTTTTACCTTGTTTCTTCAATCTCTCTCTCTCTCTCTCTCTCTCCCATATTCTCATCGTGTAAAGTTAAAAAGTACAAATACTTTTTACCTTGTTTCTTCAATCTCTCTCTCTCTCTCTCTCTCTGTTTTTTTTTTTTTTTTTTTGGGGGAGGGGGGAAGGGAGAGAGAGAGAGAGAGAGGAAAAAAAGGTTAAGAGGAAAAGAAACATCAGTTCTACATTCCTTGCCCCAAAAACCTGATATTATCAGCCAATAATAACACGACCCAGTTTTGTTAACCCTTGTACCATGACTCCAATGACAAATTAAGCATAAATTTTATGCAATGATAAATATCATCATAATGTTTTGTTTATTAAATAATTACAGCATTTATAATGACTTTGATTAGAGAAAAGCCAATTGTCTACCTCTTGAGAGCATCGCCAACACACTTAATTGATATTAAAAGTAAAAGAAAAGGGGAATCTTCAAGTGCAGACAAATAGCCTTTCAGGTACTACTTTCTTTTCCATTCTTTTGACTTTGCAGGTGGGGTACAAAGCTTTTAAATTAATGAACATGTCAGGCAGTTTTTTGACAGGATTAAAATCAGAGAAAGAAGCAAATCACACGCATTTGATGTTGCTAAGCACTTGTGAATACTGATAAACATATTCCAAGCACCCTTTTCCCCACATTGTCTATTCAAAGAAATTTAAGGAAAAGAATTCCCTATGGGCTCCTGCATTATGGAGCTCTGCTTGAAGCCGTCCAATTCGAATTCACTTGACATGAATGTCTAGGGAGGGGAAGGGGGGAGAAATTTTTTGAAAAGGACTTCTGATAATGCACATAGCCCTCTTGTCAGATTTCACCAGCTTGGGTACATCGGATATAATTCATGTGCTTGAACAGTCACCTTACCTTATAATTGAGGATTTCACAGTACGGATTGTAGTAGCTGATTCAAGACTACGCGATACAGGGATTGGCTGTGTAGTTAGTCTATACTACTGAATGCTAAAAAGTGATCATGGGCTTGCTTTTATAGAGTTAGCAGAGTATTTCCATAGTACTTTTGTAAAGTTCCACTGGGAAAAGAAAAAAGAGTGCCAGTTTTACAGGAGGGGAGGAATGGCAAGATTCCCCAGCCACCCCTCTATATCACCGTGGGAGAAGAGTCACACCAGTGAAATGCACCAAATTAGCTCGTGATAGGAAACACAATGTTCTGGGACATAGTTAAAACATGCTATGAAGGGTAAAATGTGTTACGACAAAACCGTGAGGTGAAACATGGGATTCGGGTTAATAGCAATGTGAAATAAATTGAGAAAACAGACATAAAAGAAACAATTGCACAGAATACAATAATTTTATTCGGTTCAATAATATTATCTACATTCACAAGCAAAGACAATCAAAAAGTTATCCCTAAAACCCAATGAAACTCTTTTAAAAAACCCTCCCCAAAGTCTTGTGAATAGGACTATATATATATATATATATATATATATATCAGCGAAAAAACCCTACAAATTGTGTACAGAAACCCAAAAAAAAAAAAAACAC
>JAOXJP010227966.1:0-11205 GCA_025762735.1 Platanus orientalis | reverse complement strand
CTCCAAGAAAACTTTAAGATAAGAAAACGAATAAACGGTTAATCAATATTTGGAACTCCAAAAGGGGGGAAAGGGAAATAGTTGCTGCAGAAGTAACAAGCTATAGCGTTCAACTTTGCAAGTTGATCTTCAAACCCATTCAACTCATTAAACCGTTATAAATTGACATGATGGACTCCATCTGATACTACATTACACTTCAAAATGTTAAAGCTGCAAGTTTAATTGTGGTTTGCATCTTGCCAACAACCAAGAAATTGGTTGAGAAACATTCTAATTCAATTTAATATTTTCAATAGTAATGAGTTCCGAAAACACTCCTGCTACCAGCTGAAATAGAATTTGCACCAATTATAACATTCCACAAAGCAATAAAGATTCCTATCCTCTCATTCATCCAAATTGTCAAGGTATTTATTAGTTCATTATTATCATTTCTAATATATATTGGTAGGGCAAATGTACCTCAATGAGACTTCCAGACTTCTCTAATCGCTTTACAAGACCAGCCTGACGACAGATTTGGGCAGCTATTTCATTATGAGGAAGACCAGCAGCAGAAAAAAGAGGAATCTTTTGTCCACGAGCAATAGAATTCATGACGTCAATTGTAGAAATCCCTGTCTGAATCATTTCTTCAGGATAGGTTCTCTCACTAGGGTTGATAGAACTCCCTGAAAAAGATAAGCAAAAGATTACATGATGCACATAAAAAACGTATAATACAAAGCCTAAAGGCTAACTAATTTCATCAAAAAAAAAAGAAGCTAACTAATGATGACTAAATATCATAATCTCCCTGAAATGACTCACCAGAAATATCCAAGTAGGCCTCAGGCAAGATAGGCGGACCATTATCAATGGGTTTTCCCGATCCATTAAAAATGCGTCCAAGCATATCCAGTGAGACAGGAGTTTTCAAAACCTGAAATGAAAGTAAGAAGGTAATAAAGAATATAGAATAACCTTAAAAATGAGGGAAAAGAGTTATTCTTAATCCAGAGGTTCACAGAAAGGCCAGTGGTTGATAGCTGAGGTTGATTTTAAAACAGAAGTAAGAATCCATTGACAGCAATGAAAGAAGTTGCAGTGCTGGCCCCCCCTGTGGACACGGATGAGACTCTTGCAGTCCCTGGTACCACCTAAGGCCAAGTTCTTCCTCTGAGAGTTATTTGGGAGCGGGTGCTGACTGTGGATAACCTCATGGCTAGGGGTCTTTCCTAGACAAACAGGTGCAGCCTTTGCTTGTCAGATCTGGAGACTGTTAACCAACTATTCATGCATTGCCCAGTGGCTGGGCAGATCTGAAACGCCGTCTTGTGCAAGTTTAACAGGTTGTGGGTCATGCCAAAGTCAGTTTTGTCCCTGCTGGATTTGTGGTCCCAGTCGGAGCTCCATGAACTATCCTCAGGTGGGAAGATCATCTGGATGTGTGCCCTGTATGTGATCTGCTGGTCCCTTTGGTCCAAACAAAATGTGAGGATCGAAGATACCTCTGCACCTACTCTGTTGATTATAGACAGGGTTTGGGCTGTATTGTATATATAGCTGGGTCTCTCATTACCCCCTCTTCAAAGAGATGAAGTACCATGTATGGGCTTTTGATAGGGACTCCCTGGTTTTTGGGTAGGGGTCTCAACTCCTGTGCAGGGTGCACAGTGTACTCCTCGTGCTTGCACTTATCTAAATTTTACCTTATCGATAAAAATAAGTTGTGGGCACACATGAACAAGAAAATACAGTGGATACTTATGCCCCCAATAACATGAGAAAAGCTAACAGAAGGGCTTAGCTCTCACCACGCAGAAATGCATCAGAAAATGATGATTTGGAAGAACGGAAAAATTCTCTGTTGACATTCAACATACAGTTTAATAATTGTTTTTTAGCACTCATGGTTGCCTATTAGCAATTAATGATTTCTCTAGTCAATAGAAAAAACGAAAATATAACTTCAAATAATAGAATAAATTATCCAATCTGCATATGTTACGAATGTGTGAATGCATAATAGACTCCTATAAATTAGACAAATTTAGACAATTCCATACTGTGACAGTGACATATCCATGTATCAATCCAGTATCAACCGCAACCCAACTGTATTGAATGTCTATCAGGATACTTAGCGATACTAACTTAGGGATGGAAATTTAGAAGGGGGTGGGGGGCTGGTTGGACAACCATTCAACAAGGGGAATAACAAAAGAAATGTCTCTATACCTCCCCTGTGAACTGCACAGTTGTGTATTTGTTGTCGATTCCAGAAGTTCCTTCAAAAACCTGGCAAAAATAACACCAGATCAACAAAGCATGTAGTTGAAAAAAATGCACACTTGTTAATAATACTAGAGAAGGGATACAGAGAATAGTTTAAACTTTAAACTTTAAAGAGGTGTGCAGGGAATAGATTTTCAGGGCATGCGAATTCCCAGGTTTATAGAAAAAGAAGGTTATTGCGGAACACTCTTAAACCTAGAAAAGGGTGTAGGCCCCTTCAATTGGGACACCATCTTTCTTAAAAGATACACATCCTCAAAATTTGTTGCAAAGCAAAGGCCCAAAAACTTTGATTGGTTTTATCCTGGGATAAACACATTTCACCAAAAGCTACCACTGAAAACAAAATACTTCCTTAGAAAACTCATGCAAATAGAAGATTATGAAAATATTTTGATAAGCTTCCGATTGATGATGCATTAAACCCCGCATTCTTAAGATATCCAGAGAATGCCCCAATGGTGTGTTCTTTGTAAAAGAGAAAGCAAAGCATTCATTCATTCATTATAGTTTCTCAAATGCGATTTGGAATTATTTTTTCTCAAAATTGCATCGTATGTGGGTCATGCCTGAGCAAGTGAAGTATCTCATTTGTCACTGGAGTTGCTTGTATTGGGTATTTGTAAGAAGCCTTTCTAGAATTGCTTTTTCCATGGGGTCAAACTTTGAAGAGAAAGAAACAATAGAATTTATGAAGGGAAAAGTAGAGCTAGACAGGAAGTGGTTGATTCTATTATTAGAGATGTGGGCAGCTGGCTTTTGAGCCACCACTATTTTCTTCAATATTCCCTTGGTAAAAAAAGAGCCGATGCAGTGGAAGCCTCCTCAAGAAGGTGCTCTAAAGCTAAATTTTGATTGTGCTTCAAAAGCTAATCTGGGTCCAGGGAGTAATGGGTTCTTTATAAGGGATTTTTTTTTTGGATAATTGCATTATAAGGGATTTTAGGAGTGATATTATCCGAGATCTGAGTGGCCCTATAGGAATTTGTGATTCTATTAAGGTTGAGGCTATGGGTCTCCGTGAACTTCATAAAATGGGTATTCAAGGCTGCATGGTGGAAAATGATTCATACACAGTGATTGGTTGGGACTGAGCGAGGGGTAGAGGTCTTGGTCTTGGAAGCTGGCTCATTTGATGTATGAGATTAAAGAGTTACCTCTCTCGCTAGGTATTGTATTTATGCTCATCCCAAGAGATCAAAACTCTTTAGCTGATAAATTAGCCAACTGGGGGTGGGCTTGTCTTCTAGTTTCAGTGGTAAAGATATTCCGGACAGTTGCTTGTAGTTTGCTGGGTTGTATATTGTATTAGTATTTTATTTTTCTTCTTTATCAATAAAATTGTTGTTAATTATCAAAAAAAAAAGAAAAAAAGACAAGAGGAAGATATCCAGACAAAGAGAAAATTAGAAGCCAAGGAAGACTATTGAGGTCTATGTTTATATTGATATAGTTACCAATCTCAGAATTGGCAATTCGCATGGGTTCAGAGTTACCCATTTGGTAAATGCTAAAAAGGATTCATGAAATCAACAGTATACTTGAATTACAAGGGAAAAAAATAGTTTTCTTACAATAATGAGCTAATATTGGATTAAACAATATTATAAATTGTATCATATATCCATTATAGACAATGAAGATAAATGTAGAATCAGAATGCTTCGCTGTGTTTTCCGTTGTTTTGAGGCGGTTTCGAGACTTCGCCTAAATCTGGCCAAGAGTATGTTGATAGCTGTGGGGAAGGTGCCAAACTTAGATCAACTTGCAACAGACTTGGAGTGTAGAATGGGTCATCTTCCGATCACATATTTGGGTATGCCTCTTGGTGCCTCATATAAGCAAAAGGAAGTGTGGGGTCCGGTGATTGACGGGATGAAGAAGCGTATGAGTGGTTGGAAAGCTTGGTACCTCTCGAAAGGAGGCAAGTTAACTCTCATACAGGCCTCGCTAGCAAGCATACCAATCCATTATTTATCTGTGTTCATGATGTTAGGATCTGTGCGTAAAGTGATGGAGCGAATTCAAAGAGACATCTGTGGAGGGGGGGTGACGATGCCAGAGGTATGCACTTGGTAGCATGGGAGATAGTTTGTACACCCAAGCAGAGAGGGGGAGCAGGGCTTCAGAATTTGCAGGATATGAACCAAGCTTTGTTGTCCAAATGGCTATGGAGATTTGGCCAAGAAGTGAACAACTTATGGAGGCAAGTGATTCTTGAAAAGTTTGGGAGTGCAGATGGATGGGATACCAATGTTCATAGGTTCATATGGTGGTAGCGCTTGGAAGGGAATCATGAACTATCTTCATTCTTTCAAGGGTGGTTTAGCCTACGAGGTGGCGAATGGAATGTGTATTAATTTTTGGAATGATGTTTGGTGTGGAGAGTGGTCTCTAAATCAGGAGTTTCCAGATCTTTTCACATTAGCTTTGGATCCAAACCCGTAAGTGGCCTCCTATCTTTCTTCGCAGTGAGGCATGATAGTTTGGACACCTATCTTGAGGCATGATGCGTTTGATTGGGAGATTCCGAGGGTGTTCCAGTTTATGGCACTAAAATTGTGTTGGGTCAGGAAGATTGATGGATCTAGAAGGAGGGTGTTGGAGGGCCGTTCTCAGTGAAATCTTGTTATAGCTTTATCTCCAAGGGGAGGGAGTTTCTAGGCCAGTGGAAGGATGTTTGTTATGTTAGGATCCCTCCCAAAGTCCAATTCTTCATGTGGACAACAGTCTCAGAAAAGTTGTCAACTATGGATATGTTGAGGAGGAAAGGGTTCTATTTGCCTAGTATATGTCTTCTATGTCACCATGATGTGGAATCATTATCCCATCTATTACTTCACTGTCCTTACTCTTAGGATATTTGGTGTGGTATGGCCAGGAAGTTTGGGGTTGTTCATTGTTCCCGTTCACTGTTACTAAAAGCCTCCTTGGTCTCATCTATATGTGGTGAATGCCGACTTTTAGTCCATTTGGAAAGAGGATCTGGAGGTTAGTGCCAGCAACAATCTGTTGGGTGCTTTGGAGGGAGAGGAATAATAGGATTTTTAGAGATCATTTGGAGCCAGCCCTTCAGGTGTATAGGAGGGCCAAGGAGCTGGTAATTTTTTGGGCAAGAAGGTGTAAAGGCTATGCTGGAACTCCGGATGGGGTGCTAGTTAGAGATTGGGCTAATAGTATAGGGGTTACTCCTTTTTAAGGTGTCACTTGGTTTTTGTGTTTTGTAGGGGTTCGGCCCCTTTTTTTGGGATCTCTCATTCTTTTTGTTGCTATTTCTCTTTTGGTTTTAGCAATAAATATTTTCCTTTCATAAAAAGAAGTAGAATATTATATTTTCCACCTAAAGTCATCTCTATAGAAAAAGATAGAACTCATGTATGATAGAAGTTAATTTCATGCAAGGAAAGGGAGAAAGAGAATCCACAAGTGTCACTAGGATCCAGTTTGATGCCGGAATCTTACACCTGTCCCATATTGGTACTTCACCCATTTAAGAATTCATGCAAAATAGATAGAGGTAGTTTAAGAACACATGTCAACATGTTAATGCCGAAAATATTAATGTAGAAAAGGCCCCCACAAGCACAAACCAAAGAGACATACAGCTTTTGAGAGACAGTATAACTCACAAGGAGCGACTATGGAACATATAAGATAGATGTGTGTCATTGCTCAGTAATGTAGCATTCAAGAAAAAGGATACTTTAATGAAAATTCTTGAATAGCACGCACAGGTGCAAAGAAGAAAAATGACCAAAAGTTGTCCTTTTAAATAAGATGCATTTGGCTACAACTATATTTGAAGGCCCTTTATACATAGAATGTGCAGTATGATGAAAATCCACAAATATGAGCCTATAAAGGGAAGCAGCAAACATAATGGCAACCTGCACAACAGCTTTCTCTCCATCAACTTCTAGTACTTGACCTCGCCTGGTTGTTCCATCTCCCAAGCGAATATTGACAATCTCCTGATATTTGGGACCCTGAAGCAGTTGAAGAATAATAAAGAAACCAGTGAATGCACACATCACTACATTCTGAACAAAAAAATATTGTGAAGAGAAAACAGCTTAAGTGGAAATAATAATAATAATTGAAGGACAAAGATAGGACTCTACCTTAACTTTCTCTAAGATAACCAGCGGTCCTGCAACTCCAGAGACAGTCCTATACTCTGCAATGTGCATATAAAAAGATAAGCTCCAGATTAATATTCTATAAAACATCAACCATAACTAGCAAGACTTTCAGTGAAGCTCAAGCTTGCATTTACTGCACAAAGCTAAAAATGGGGTGAAAGCAAATTTTGGTACTTGAAGAAGAGTTAATTCCAACACAAAGCAATCAAAATGCAATTCTTTAACCTAGCACTTTATTAATTCCCTTTTGAGTTTTTTTTTTTTTTTAAATTGCAACATACATTTATATATCATCATTTGACATGTATATATATAACAAAAACAAGAAGGACAAAAAATCATAGTCAGCAACAAGAGGATAAAGAGCCCTTTAGAACATATGGATTTCTTGTTGTCAACTATACAAGAAGCCAACAAGTGTTGACTACAAATTGTGTGATGGATATCTATTAAACCAGGCAATAACAAAAAAATAAAAACAAAAAAAGTATTACAATATAATAGGCTATTTGATATCCAGCTCAAAAACCATTATTTATTTAAGAAAACTGAGCCAACTGATATAATTCTTTGACTTGATGCCATCATTCCTCCTTCCATTGGTGGACATAGGTGATCTAAACTTCTCTTATATATTTATTTATAGGTGACAATAACATTTAGGCTAATAACAAGCCAATACTGTCTTTGAGGTTGCAGAGGACCAAAACAGTGGCACCTTACATGAGTCAACTTCTCTTTTGCAGGGCAGGCCAATAGCACAAATTAATAATATGAGCCACAGCTCATTGCCATTGAACCAGATCAAAGCACATCATGATGTTACCCATATGATAATTTGGACTAAATGAAAGGCAGAATTGCATCATACCCAAGGGAGCTGCCCTGTCAGATTGGCATTTCCTCCCAGTTTCAAAAATTCATCATCAGTGTGGCAGATATTTGACATCCATATTCCGTAAATAAGTAACACAAATCCAATAAGCATGAAATCAACAGTAACAGTATCACGACTATGTGGCCTAGACCCCTTTAAGCATTCAATTATTCCTTTCCTCCTAATTGAAGAGAAGAAAACAAAGGATCCTCCAGTGGGTCCTAGGCAGACAGATAGGCAATATAGAAGCAAGCCATCTTATTGGGTACCAAATAGGGCTTCTTCTTTATACTTAAAAAAAGAAAAAAGAAAAAAGAAAATAGAGGTTCCATCTAAGATTCCAAGTGCACGAAACTTTGGATCCCATGATTAATGACCCGCTTGGGAATAAATTCCTATCCACTACTACACTTAACACATAAAGTAGTAGCATAAATCAGATTCACAACTATAGACCAATATACATTTCACATATCAGCCTCTGGGAAATCACAACATATCTAGTATGTCTATATCACACTGACAAAGTGATTTAGATTCCATCTGGACCAACAAACAATGCAAGATAATAAATTAATTACAAAAAACGAAAACACAAATATATATATATATATATATATATAATAGAAGTTATATGCAAATGCTCACATATACACATAAATCTACATTTAAAATTATAATAATAATAATAATAATACAATGTCATGAACCATATGAATCGGAAATAAGAGGAAAGGTAGAACATAATGTATCATGAACTCACCCATGCCAACCTCTAGCGTTCCCTCCTCCATGTCGGAAATCTTTGGTGCCATGCCCATCTTTAAGCTAGCAAGACAAGGAAAATTAACACAGTGCTGGAGCGACTGCTAGAAAGAAGCAACATAGACCACTGTAATAAATACTAAGTTTCATCAAACTACCAAAAGCTATAGTCCAAGCGACAGTATTAAAAAAAAAAATTGTAAAACCATAGCACTGTAAAAATATTTTGCTCAATGGTTCCATTTGGTGACCAAAAAAAAAGTCATTTTCTAAGTTTCTAAGTAATTCATACCAACGGCCTTCCATATAACAACATATGAGTTTCAGAACTTGATCAATTTCTCAGAATTGTTCTACTAAAACATTCAAAACTTAGGAGACCAAAATAATAACAAGTCCGGCGCACAATAAACAAATATTAAGAGACCTGAAAACGATTGCTTTCGACTTCCTTCCAAGCCAAAAACTACACTCCATACAAAATATGAAGCGAACTCATTACTTATCAAACTCAGAAATCAACTTCAGCACCAAATCTTAAACCTAAAGCTCAAACAAATAAGATAATTCTCTGGTGTGGGAAGAGCTTAACAAAGATTGACACTAATTTTCCCCAAAAGTACTCGCAGAGATACCTATAGGATGGGAAATCTAAGTCAATTGCTCGATCAAATGAACAGAACTTCGAAATTGATCCAATCGATCTTTCCAGTTAAGCAGAAGTAGTGATTCAGACACGAAATCGAATCGAATAAATGCGTTGAAGATTGAACAATTAGAATGAAAAAAAGATTTCAAAACTGAAACCAAGACCAGGAAGATATCTGTAAAGGAACTTACCCTTGATCTGTGTGTGAGAGAGATCCAGAGAGAGAGATGGAGAGAGAGAGAGATCTGATGGACGAGAAAAACAAATTAAAAAAAATACAAATAGGCGAGATTTGTATCAAAATCTCGCTATTTTATATGCATTAAAAATTAGGTGCGAACGAATCCTGTGAGAACTGTGAGAACGGCATCAGGGTGCGGACACATCAGCGCCGAAAAGTGATAAGTGCACCCCAAAAAGTGCAAATCACTTTTCGGTACTGATGCGTCAGCCCCTCTAGTGCTGTTTTCACGGTTCTCACGAGATTCGTTCTCACATAATCCAAGCCCGATCAAGGTGGTTTTGGATTCTATTATCTCCCAAAATCAAAATGCCTTTATTGGTGATCGCCAAAGCTTGAACGGGGTGATAATTGCAAATGAGTGTATTGATTTTATTCTAAAGAAGGGGGAGTCAAGTATTTTGTGCAAACTGGATATGGAAAAGGCTTATAATAGGGTGAATTGGAGATTCATTGACTACATGCTAAGAAGATTTGGCTTTGGTATCAAATGGAGAAGATGGATGAAGAAATGTTATGGCTCAGGCTTCTTTTCCATTTATTTCAATGAATCCTAGACAAATTATTTCTTAACCTACAGGGGCCTTACGCAGGGTGATCCCCTCTTTCATCTTTTGTTTCTCGTATGTTGAAGGGCTTTTAGATTGGAAATAGTGGGATCGTGGTTTCTCACCTCCAATTTGCAGATGATACTTTTGTATTGTGTAAAAATTTAGAGAGGCAGTTAACATACTTGAGATGTATTATCTGATGCTTTGAAGTAGTCTCGAGTTGCGGGTTAACCTTGCTAAAAGCCGTATCTCTAGTGTGGGCCAAGTGGATGATCTTTGGAGGCTTGTTGAGATTTTAGGGGTGTCAAGAAGGCACCCTTCCCTTTTCCTATTTAGGGCTGCCCCTGGGCACCCTGTATAAAAGCAAGGTGTGAAATGATGTGATTGGGAGGATTTAGAGAAAATTGGTCGAGTAGAAAGGATTATGTCTTTCAAAGAGGGTGGGGGGGAAGCTTACTCTCTTAAAGTCAGTTTTGGCAACCATTTCAACCTATTTCTTATCGCTCTTCTCAATCCCTTCTTCGATTGCAAGATTGAAAAGTGTCAAAGAGATTTCCTTTAGGGAAGATAGAAAGAGCCTAAAGGGATTCATCTAGTGGCTTGGATGGAAGTTTGTAAGCATAAGATGGTTGGAGGCTTGGGAATCAAAAGAATCTGTGAAGTCAATAAAGCTCTCCTATCTAAATGGTCCTGGCGTTTTTTGAGAATGAAGAAAACCATCTATGGTGTCAACTTATTGCTAGAAAATATGGGATGGAAAACAAATGGGAGTGCAAAGGTGCACAGTCTCTACGACTTTAGTTGTTGGAAGGCCATTATGAATCAGCTGGATGCTTTCAAAGATTCCATTACGATGGATGTGGGCTCGGGTTCTAATACTCACTTTTGGATAGATAAATGTATTTCCTCTAAACCTTTAATGTTTGAAGTTCCTACTATCGCCAGAAACCAAAATGCTTTAGTTGTGCATTATTGGGGAAGCAATAGCAAAGGAGGTGGCTGGAATATCCCTCTTGGAAGACAATTGAATGACTGAGGGATTGATCAGATGGCCCGGTTCCTTGATTCAATCCAGCTTAGGCAAGATTCTAAGGATGAGAGGTGATGGGTTCTTGCAAGCACTGGAAAGTTCTCTGTTCAATCCTGCTATAGCATGTTTGGGACTTGTTGACTTCCACCTTTCCTTGGCAGAATATTTGGGGCCTTTGAAGGTGTTGTTTCTTCTCTGGACAGCAGCCAGAGAAAGGACCTTAACAGTGGAAAATATGCAAAAAAGACGCATATTTCCCCCTAACGCTTGTTTCCATTGTATTCAAAATGCAGAATTCATCGATCATATCTTCATTCATTGTATGTTTGCGAAGGAGGTCTGGAATGCTTTCCTTATGGGGGTAGGAGTGTTGTGAGTCTTTCCGAGGGGTTTCAAGGAGCTATTGAAGAATTGGCAGCTCTCGACGGCTTCATCTAAAGGGAAAATTGTGTGGAGATTGATTTTGGCGGTAGTTTGCTGGTCTATTTGGTTGGAGTGCGATCAGAGGACCTTCGAAAACTATGTTGAGACATCCTTTAATGTTTTAAGGAAGGCAAACAATAGATGGTATTTTTGGGCAGCTCATTGTAAAGAAACAACAACAACAACAACAACAACAAACAGCCTTATCCCAACTATTTGGGGTCGGCTACATGAATCCTGTTACGCC
>JAOXJP010227965.1:0-11205 GCA_025762735.1 Platanus orientalis | reverse complement strand
CCCTAGAATTTTTCAGGGGATAAATAACATCCTTAGAAGAGTTCATAAAAATTCTTAGCCCTTCGGAGAAGGGGTGTGGGCCATTTTAGAGTTTTCTAAAAGGAAAAATATTGTGCATTCAACACAGATTTTTCAGTAAAGTTTGGGTTGTGAGACCCATATCTTGAAATCTAAAAATCAGATGGGTCACAAATTTTACGGAAAATCTAAGGGATCAGTCATGAGTCTCCAGTTAAAATTTTAGGTCAAAATTCATTTTTTACAGAGAGTTATGGCTCAAAAAACATAAACAACTACAGTAGTATAGATTTTGATCAACATGCTATACATTGAAATATAAAATGTAGTAAAATAGCTAGAATTAATAAATAAACTTAAAAAAATTAATTACATGACTGAGTTTATTAAACAAACAGTAAACTAAAAGTTTTAATATAAAGACTCACTGGTTGAATGTCAGTTGCTTTAGTTTTAGTTTGTTTCCAATATCTTGCATTTATTATTGTATGTAATTCATCATCAACAACCTTATAAAGACTCACTAGTTGAATGTCAGTTGTTTATGTGAGCCTCTAGAAGTTCACATATGCAGTTTTAGTCATTGGAATTTGATTCGTGTTTGTAATTTGTTAGTCTGATATCTCAAAAGAATGATGGTTCATTTTCAGTTGAATTCTACTAGATTGGTAAGGTTTTCATGTTAATTAATTCATGCTTGTATGCTTGACTTCATTTCCTTTTATGTTATTGCTATTGTGGTGCTAAATGTTGTGAAGTCCTTGTTCTAATAAGGAAAAAAGGACTCATATAAAAGGAAAAACCTTCCCATTCCCAAATCGCTTAAATTACTTAAATTCAGTGGTTGGACATCCGATTGGAAAAACCCTTTTTCAATATGTCCACTGTTTACTTCGGTGCTTGGGGTTGTAGGAAAGTCCGCATGCCCACATAGTACTAGTAGGCCTACACACCAATCTCCGACCAACAATAACACACCATTCATTGAACGTCAAAAAGATATACATGAGTTGCCAAGTTTAGCAAAATAAGGGAGCCCATGGCCACATTGTGAGCATCTACATTTGTGGATCAATTAACATGATGGAAACGACATTGCTCAAAAGTAAAAACTAGTTCTTTACATCTAGAAAAAAATGGCGTGCCCTTCAGGGACTAAAGAAGGTCATCGTTGAGGTAGTTAACCACAACTAATGCATCAAATTTGATTATGATGTTCCTAAACTTAAGGTGCCTTCCCAAAATTAACCCAACCAAGACAACTTGGATCTTAACTTCACATGTGGAGAAAGAAATGGCCGGAATTACTTGTTGTTTCAAGATAATGGAGTGTTCATCACATACCACATCTCCTAGCCAAACATGAGGGGAATCCAAAGGGAATGTTGCATCCATGTTAACTTTGATCTAGCCACAACCAGGTGGTTCCTAACCAGTAAGATTGTTGTTTAGACCAAAATAATAGCCTCTCAGGCCATTTTCAGTGCACTCTTAGGAGGGGTTCTCTGTCAGGATCCTACACGATTTAAGAAAGGATTATAACGATTTAGAGGAGCATTCCAAAAACTACCTTGTTCCTATGTTTCCAAATATGCCAACATACAAGAAGACTTCGTTGATGAAATTTTTTTCTTTTATCTTTTGATTAGAACTTTCTAATTGACCATTCTGAAAAATAGTCGAGAGTTTTTGTGGTGCATTACCCACATCAAAGTGGAAACGGGCCTTGATTATATTTCAAGTTGTGATAGACGCAGGGTAATCAAAGACACAATAGAGGGTAGTTTTCGGAACTAGATGGCATCTTTGGGACCCTGATGGTAAGTGAGGTAAGCACATATACGTTGTAAGCCACGAGGATTGTTGGAGATGGAGTCTGATGCAAACTGAGGTAGAAAGGAACCAAGGAATCGATTTCTAGTAGGCCGGATCGATTTGGCCAAAACTAGCAGATTGATCTGGGTAGATTCTGATAAAATCTGGCCTGTAGATAGGCAAGCATCAGAAAGGTATCAGATTGATCCGCTGACCACTTAGATTGATCTAAGGCACTTGGATCAATTTTACTGGTCGGGGGATTGATCCGATGACAACAATAAAATTTTGGAAAGTTTCGTGGAGCTCTAGAAAACCCTAATTTCGTGGTGAGATCAATTTGTTTGATGTATATAAAGTCTCTAAGGTAGTCTAAGGTTATTGTAAGGTCATTGTAAGGTTAAGAAAGAAAGAAAAACTTGTGGTTTATGAGAGATTGAGAGAAAATTCTTATAATCTTCCTGAAATAGTGAAGCTTTCTCTACGGCTTCATGGTTTTTCCTTAATTTGGGGTTTTCCACATAAATCATGTATTTGTGGTGTGCTTGTGGTTGTGCTTAGATTTGTTCTTGATTATTATTGCTTTCATATTGTTTAGTTGATTGATAGGATTTTAGCATTAACCCCCAACAACTTGTATCAAAGCTAAGGTTTTGGAAAGTTCGTTTCAACAAGCCAAGGAAGGTAGAGATTGCATTTTGAGTGGGAGCAATGGTGACAGAAGCGGATGAATTTATGAAGTTTGAAGTTGAGAAGTTCAATGGTACAAACTTTCACTATGAAAGATGTAGATAGAGGATTTCTTGTACTAGAAAATTTTCTATCATCCTTTTTGAGGGAAAACAAAGAAACCTGAGATGATGTCAGATGCAGATTGGGAGGTGCTTGACAAGAAAGCCCTAGGTATGATCAAACTCCCTTTATCGTCTTCAGTTGCCTTTAATTTTCCAAAGAGAAAACCACTGAAGGTCTCATGATGGCCCTTGTGTGAATATATGAGAGACCATCTACATCAAATAAGGTATTTTTAATGAAGATGTTGTTTAACATGAAGATGACTGAGAAAGGAACTGTGGCGAAACATCTACATGAGTTCAACACAATCGCAAGTCAGTTTACCTCAATAGGAATCAACTTCGATGATAAAGTAAGAGCTTTATTGATCCTATCCTCTTTATTGGAGAATTGGGATGGCCTAGTTATGGCGTTGAGAAATTCCTCAGGTTTAGGTAATATGAAGTTTAATGATGTGGTAAGTATACTAGTTAGTAAATAAGTTCACAAAAGGTTAACATAAGAAGCATCACCTAGTGGGAGCACACTAAATGTAAATGTAAGAGGAAGACTTGTTTAAAGAGGACAATACCGTGGGAGGTCAAAATCTAGGAAAAAATCTAAGTCAACAAAGCCATGTGTGGAATGCTAAAATTGTGGGAAGAAATGACATCTCAAGAAGGACTATTAGGCATGAAAAAATAAGACGAATTAATGTAGCAACAAAGAGAAGGAAACTTTCACAAATATTGTAAGTGATATTATTGAAGATGCTTTGATTCTTGCACTTGATGAAAAATTGAAGTCTTGGGTGTTCAATTCCAGTGTGTATGCCACAATAAATAATGTCTTAAGAATTATGTACAAGGAGATTATGGCAAAGTCTATCTTGGAGATATTAAGGCTTGCAATATAATTGGCAAATGAGATGTTTGGTTGAACTTACCTAATAGAGGTACCTAGTCATTGAATGATGTGAGACACATACCAATTTTAAAGAGGAATTTAATTTCCAATGGTCAACTTGCAAATTCGGGATACACAACTACTTTTACAGGAGACACATGGAAAGTAACCAAAAGTACATTGGTGATAGTTCAGACAAAAATAAATATACACACTATATGACCGGAAAGTAAGGATTCATTGATGTAGTTGAAATGGGAGTCAACTCAAACATATGACACTGCAGATTTGGGTACATAAGTGAGAAAATAATGAAGATTCTCCATAGTAAAGGCAAGCTTCCAGGTTTAAAGGTTTTAGACCTGGAATTTTGTGAAAATTATGTTATGAGAAAACAAAAGAATGTTAGCTTTTATAAAATAGGAAGGACACCAAATCTTTCAAAATTAGAGCTGGTCCATACCGATATATGGGGACTAGCTCAAGTATGTTCACTAGTTTGTTATTACTATTGTTACTTTTATTGATGATGCAACCAGAAAACTGTGGGTGTAATTCCTAAAACATAAATATGACGTATTTAAAGTGTTTAAGAGGTAGAGAGCCTTGGTTGAGAATGAAACAAAATTGAGGCTTACGTGTTTAAGGTCTGATAATGAAGGAGAATATTGTAGCAAAGAATTTGAAAAGTTTTGTGCTTTGAATAAGATCAGAAAGGAAAAGATAGTACCACAAACACCGCAATAAAATGATGTGGCTGAGCGAATGAACAAAATAATTATAAAGCGAGTTAAAAGCATGAGGTTGCATGCATGATTGCCTAAACAGTTTTGGACAGATGTGATTGGAATAACCACATACTTAATAAATGGAGAACTTTCAGTACCATTAAATGATGGATTTCTTGAAGAAGCATAAATGAGAAAATATGTAAGCTTTTCACATCTCAAAGTGTTTAGTTGTATTTCTTATGTTCATGTTGATGCTGATTAGAGAAATAAGTTGGGTCCGAAGTCGAAGAAGTACACTTTCATTGGATACGATTATGATGAGTTTGGGTATTGAGTGTTGATGAAAGAACTAAGTGGCAACATGCCACAGATGAGGGGATGAAGTCCTTGATCACAAATCAAACATGAGACTTAGTTCCACTACCTAAAGAAAAGAAAGTACTAAACAACAAATTGGCGTACAGATTAAAGGAAGATCATGATAAAAGCAAGAGATACAAGGCCAAGCTAGTTGTGAAGGGGTGGCAACAAAAAAAAAGTGTTGACTACTATGAACTATTTTCTTCGGTTGTGAAGATGACCACCATTAGAGTTGTGCTAAACATTGTGGTAGTGTATCTACATTTTGAGTAGTTAGATGTGTAGACATCTTTTTTCCATGGTGTGTGACTTAGAAGAAGACATCTACATGTAGGAGCCACAAGGGTATGAAATAGAAGGTAAGAAGAAAATTTTGTACAAGCTCAAGAGGAGCTTATATGGTTTGAAGCAAGCCCCAAGTCAATGGTAGCTCAAGTTTGACATGTTCATGTTAGAGAATGGGTATAAAATATGCCATGAGGACCATTGTTGCTATCTTAAAATCTTTGATGATGGGTACGTTATTCTACTTTTGTACATTGATGATATGCTTGTAGCAGGTTCAAGCATACATGAGAAAAACAACTTGAAGAAGTAGTTATCAAAGGAGTTTGAGGTAAAGAACTTGGGAGCAGCTAAACAGATTCTTGTAATAAGAATCATAAGAGATAGGAAGAACTATGAGTTGAGGTTGTCTCAGGTAGAATATATTGAAAAGGTGCTTAGTATATTCAATATGCAAGATGCAAATTCAGTTAGCATCTCACTAGCTAGTCATTTCAGACATTTTAAGGAAAATTCTCCTAAGACTAAAAGGTAGAAGAATTATTGAAATTCTAAGTTTAATGTCGTGAAATCCTAAAGGGGAGGGGTGAATAAGATCACTCTAATTTTTTTTCATTTTAATTATTAACCCTTTAAATTTATTGTTCACTTTTAAATTATTCCAATAACAAGTGTGTGATAAATGATAACTACGGTTGTTTAATATGTGTATGCAATGAGCTTAATTGTAATATGAAATCGAAAAAGCTAAAATAACACAATCACACAAGAGATAGAGTTTATAGTGGTTTGGCCAATCCAAGCCTATGTCCAATGTCCAAAAGCTCACATCCGAGCAAACCCAACAACTAATCTCAATTCAGTGAACTCCAGTCATTATCAATACACACTCAGTGGCTTTGGAGAGTGGAAGCGAACCTTCGGTGGCTCTGACGAAAGTTTTTTTTGTCTTCGTTGGTCTTTGGGGAAGACACAATCACAAAAATAATGATTAATATGATAGAGAACTCAATTCCCATTAATATGCCTATCAATAGGTTAATTTTCTAATTGCAAGCACAACACAAATTTCTCTAAATCATATTCAGTGAAGAATGTGTAAATACTTCTTAATAGGTAGATTTTACGATAGTGATTACAGTCAATCAATCACTATGAGGCTTTGAAGGATGAGTTGTTAAATCTTGTACTCTTGCTCTTGAGACTTCTCTTGATAATCTTAAAAGTTCATGTCTCCTCTTCAGTAGATACATCTCTAGTCTTCAATGTTAACTCTTGACTTTTACTTAGATTTGGACTTACATATTCAATTTGATACAACATTATAAACCAAGAATCCTACTATAGTTGAACTACATACATCCCTTTTTGTGTATGAAATTGACAATATACTTAACAATTATTTATCCAAGGTTCCATATGCTTCAATGGTGGGTAGTTTGATTTATGCCATAGTCAGTACTACATAAAATATAGTTCAAACAATGGAAATTGTGAGCAGATTCATGAGCAAACCTGAAAGGATGCCTTAGAAGTGGTTAAGTATGTCTTAAGATACTTGAGATACTAACACAACTTTGAGTTTTGGAGGGAAGGAACTAAAACTACAAGGATACTTAGATTCGGACTCATCAGGAGATAGAGACAAGAGGATGAGTACATCGAGGTATGCATTTACCTTGGGGGATACAATAGTTAGTTGAGTGTCTCAACTATAAAATATAGTTGCACTTTCCTCAATGAAAGAGAAATACATTACAACGATAAAGGGTATCAAAAAATTAATTGGGTTGAAAAACCTGATGGAGGAGTTAGGAAAGAAGTAAGAGAGCAACAAGCTATTTACTGATAGCCAAAGCATTATTCATCTTGCAAGAAACTCAGCCTTTCATGCTAGAATCAAGCACATTGATAAGAAATATCACTTCATAAGATCTCTCATGGAGGAATAAGCATAAAGGTTAGAGAAGACCATACGAATGATAATTCAATAAACATGCTTATCAAGGTAGTGACAGTTCAGAAATTGGAGCTTTGAAAAACTTCAATTGATCTTCATGAGTAGAGATGAAGATATAGAGTTGCAAGAGATTCACATAGAGGAAGAGGTCGCATCGCAAGCACAAAATCTAGAAAACAGAAAGAGAGCATCAATCTCCAAGTGCGAGATTATTGGAGATGGAGATTGATGCAATCCAAGGTAGAAAGGAATCAAAGAATTGAGTTCCAGCAGGTCGGATCGATCCGACCAAACTGGTGGATCCATTCGGGTAAATTCTGGTAAAATTGGGCATGCAGACAGACATGCATTAAAAAGGTGTCAGATAGATCTGACTGGTTGGAGATCGATTTGATGGGGATAGGAAAATTTTTGAAAGCTTCTTGGAGCATGAAAAACCCTAATTTTATTGTGGGATCAACTTCTTTAATGTATATAAAGTCTTTAAGGTTGTTTGGGGTTATTGTATGGTTAATAAAGAGAGAAAAACTTGTGGTTTGTGAGAGATTTAGAGAGAAAACTCTTATAATCTTTCCAAAATAGTAAAACCTTCTTTGCAGCTTTGTAGTTTTTTCTCAACTTGGGGTTTTCCACGTAAATCCTATATTTGTGGTGTGCTTGTTGTGTTTTGATTTGGTCTTGATTAATATTGCTTTCAGCTTGTTTGGTTGATTGATAGGTTTTTGCATTAGAGCCCCAACATGGATGGTTCAATTTAATACTCACCACATAAAGAACTTGATCTGAGGAGGGATTGGAGTATGTCAAAGGTGTCTCCAATTTATTGGGATGGCTTTTTGGTTTGGCATATAAAATCACCCTATACTTATGTGTAAATTTTAGCTCAAAAGAACTTTGCTACATCAACCACTTTTAAAGCAATTTTTTATTGTGATACAAGAGGAGGTCAATTTATACTGCTTAACATCAAATCGGATTCTTTACCTAAAAGAAAAAAAACTTCAAATCGGATTAGTTACCCGAAAAAAAGAAATCAAGTCGGACCAAAAAACAACATGATATATTACCCATTTAAATTGATAGGTTGCTGATATTTGTCTTTAAGCAGTTTTGATAATTTCTAAAGTTATGTCCTTTTCGAAGTCTTTGATGACTTATGTTGCTTTGATAAGGGTCACATCCCGATGGAGGTAAAGGTCAAGGATTACACATCTTCAAAGAGATAATTTAAGGATTTTGCTTTTCTATGTGAATGAAATTTATCTGTATCTAAAATATAAACATGATTAGTTACTTGTGAAAATTCTTTCCCTTTCTATTATCTCTTTAGTTTTTAAAGTCTTTATCATCTATAAATCGGACCATACATTGAAAATTATATTGCAAGTGCAAGATAATCATGCGAATGCTAAAAATTCATCCCCCTACAAGCCTATTGCACTAAGGACATAATCCGAAGGGTACCAAAATAATCTTAAATATGTTAACTTTTAACCACACCCTCATATATAAATTTAATCAAGCAAGGGTTTAATTTCTAAATCAAATTTTGATTATTTTAACATACATAGACTGATAGCCTTAACTTAGACATAAGTCAATAATGAATTTTATCTTTTGATATACATTTAATAGCTTTGAAAATTACTATTAATTAATCATTTTTATAATACCCCTCCCATCTCTAAATTCTGTCTTGAGCCAAATTGATTCTCAATTCAGAAATATTATTTGTATGCAAAGAATTACTGGTAGGTGAGTTCCGTGCTTGGCCCTATTGGCCCAGCCAACCTTTTGTTCGGAGTTTGTCTTGACAATAGGGCCTGTGGCCCATTAGGCTCATCCCATTCAAGGCTAGATTGAATTTCACGCCGGCCTGGATTTGTTAATTTTCATTTATACACTTGGGCTTCAAAGTCTGGGTGACATAAACCAAATAGCATATATCCTTTTAAAATAGGAGAATGATTGTATGTGACCAACAAGTGTCTCGTGCAACAGGTTGATATTTTTAAATTTGGTGATTCGTTTTGGACACCTACCTTTTTTTTCTTCAATTCAGCACTTTCTTTGACGCTTTAACCCCAAACACACCACATGTCAGCCAATAATGTGTTCGCAGAGATTCACAAACACTTTCTGGTCATAGAACATTTGTTCAGTTAAAATAATAATAATATTTTTTATTAAAAAACAAGAATTTACTTTTAGCTGCACAAAATAAAATATTTTCAGCTAACACCATTTATTAGGATAATTAGGGTTGCCAACAAGTCGAGCTTTGCTTGACTCAGTTCAGCTCCTCACAGGCTCACACAAACAGCTCATTAAGATTTATGTGAGCTCGACTGAGCTCACGATGAGCGGAGCTCCAAGCAAAACTGAGGAAAATCCGCATGTGTTTTTTTTGGTGTGGATATTATTCATCAGCACGTAGACAATCCCAGGTATAATTCACGACGTCATGGAGCAAACGTCAGAGTCGAAACTTAACACCTTGATTATCTCCCACTAAGTTCATGAATCATGATTGATTATCTTGTTTGAAGACTCCCGACTCAAAAAGTGACTGCCTTGTTCAACAAGCCTAGACGAGTCCTATATAATCCTTAATCCTCCCTCACCTTATCATCTCTAACAGCGCCACCACCACAGCCACTTTCTCCACCTCTTCTTCATCATAAAAAAAACCAACAACTGGATCGTTACCATGGGAGACAACCTATCAGAGCCAAAACTTAACACATTTATTAACACCATCAAAGACTTACCATCTCATCTTCGTGCAACCCTCATGAGCCTCCGACTCCGTATCCCCTTCACCTTCATTGCACCACATCCAAGACGACTGCCACAAACACAAGCAACCCTACTTCCCATTTCTGCTCCTCAGTTCACGGAGGTGCAGCCTTATGGCCCTTATCCCAATCCATATTCAATAGTTATTCCATCAAACTACTCCACCCGCCGAGTTTTGCAACTGCAGGAGAATTTAAGCATACCCTTTTCACGTTTTCCTTCGATCAGGCCAACCCAAGTACAACCTGAGATCTTCATTAATGAATCATATCCCTTGCCTAGAGAGGACCCACTCCCTTTACATCCTATGGTGCGCCTGATTGAACTTCTGCGGGGAAGTAGCACGAGCCGGCCCTACATAAATATTGTGACCTTCATGTCACCGAATGGAAGCTCAAATTCTTTAGAAGACAGGAATCGGCATACATCTTTAGAAGAGAATCCGAACTCCATCGTTTCTGCACTCCAGGAGAATGAATTAGGAAAGACCATACTAGGTGTTTCTGTTCCGATGGCTACCGGACTCCTAGCTACCTACAAGTCACTCCTCGCTCTTTGTATGTCTTGTTGCAATCGCACTCTCGCTTGGGTGTGCAGCTACCTGGAACGGAGTTCTGTTGCGTCAAAAGTTCCCGGAAATTGCTAATTTCATTGAACAATTGGGAATTGGTTGTATACTGATGGCCTTCTTTGCATTGTTGGGATCCATGCTACCGGCTTACCTTATTTGGGTTCCCTGGCTCGGCTGCGGATTGTCAGTGCTACCATTCATGCTTTCACTCTTCAAATGATCAAGCATGTTTGCAGAAATATATAGTGTAAATAAAAATAGCTAGAGAAGTGAAAATTGTAGATGGTTTGTGATGTGAGGGAAGATACCGATTGTTTCCTTGGGCTTACATATGTAATGGGTTATTGAATATTAATTCTAGCCTCACACATTATTTGGATAAATATATGATATTTCTGGCTCAATTTAAAATGAGAATTTTATTATTCTTCTGTTTTTATTACATGAATGTCTGAAAGCAATTCTATCAGTCACTAAAATGCTACCTGGTGTTGGATATTTCAATTTAATTAATTAGGATGCAATTTAATTTTGTAAGATTTATAGTTTATTATTACTAATGAATACATTAATTTCTATAATTTCTCTGACCTTAAACATTAAAGCTATTATCAAAGTCTTTTAGAGACCGTTGATAAAAGTTCGTAAAAAAAAAAAAAAAAAAACCAACTTTCCTGTAATATGATTCATTGTCAATTTATATTATTCTTAAGAAATTATAAACGTTTCGGAAAGCTACATGCATGCATTTTAATTTTAACCCCATGGTAGATGAGTTTTTGCTTCTTAAAGATCAGTTTCTGCTGTAGTGAAAATTGTTAACCAATTAAACTAACTTCATGGCTGATGCAATATGAGATTAGAAAAGCGTGGACGCCGTTCACTTACGTTCCACGTGTACCAGTCAGAGAAGAGTCAGTCCAAAAAGGCTTTCAGAAGAGGCAGAGGATGATCAAAATATTTCTCTCTCTCTCTCTCTCTCTCTC
>JAOXJP010227964.1:0-25190 GCA_025762735.1 Platanus orientalis | reverse complement strand
TTAATTGGAATATATTGTGTTGTCCTTTGGAAAAAGGTGGCTTGGGGGTGTGGTCCTTGAAATTAATGAATAGGGCTTTATTGGGAAAATGGTTGTGAAGATTTGGTGAGGAGAGGCATGTTCTTTGGAGATCGTTGATATCGATTAAGTATGGAGAGGAGGCCTTGGGCTGGGTGAGCAATATTCCAAATGGTTCCCATGGTTGTAATGTTTGGAGAGGAAATTTGCAAGGAGCTAGAGTCTTTCTCTCAGTCTATCTCTTTCTCGGTGTAGAGGGGAACGAGGTGAGATTTTGGTCTGATGTTTGGTGTGGAAATGATTCATTGAAAAGTGAGTTTCCTAATATTTATAATTTGGCGAATGTTAAAGAAGGAATGGTTAGGCAGCATATGGGGGAGTAAAAAGGACATATATGATGAGATCTCAAATTGAGAAGAAGTCTTAATGATTGAGAAATGGAAGAGGTGGCAACTTTGTTATATAAGCTTGAGAACGTGAGATTGAGATTGGATATTGAAGATGATAGGCGTGTGTGGTCCAAAAATTCTAAAGAAATGTTTTCAGTGTGTTCCTTCTATAAAAGCCTTGAGGAGGAGAGCCCTCAGTTCACGCTTTGGAAGTTCTTATGGAGGTCTCTTGTACCCATGAAGGTTAGTTTCTTTGTCTGGTTAGCTAACTGGGAGAAAATCTTAACGATGGATAAGATAATAGCGAGAGGATTCTGCCATCTAAATAGATGTGTGATGTGTTGCAAGGAAGCAGAATCGGCTACTCATTTATTAATGCATTGTCTAGTGGCTAGGATTACTCGGAATTTCTTTTTGAACCGATTTGGGCTGTGTTGGGTTATGCAGGAAAATATAAAACAGGTGCTTCATAATTGGAAATGTTGGAAAATGAAATCCCTTTCGTTGCGAGGAAAAGCCTTATGGAATTGTGTTCCTTTTGCCATTTGTTGTGTGATTTGGAAGGAACGCAATGATAGAATTTTTGAAGGCAAGGCAGTGGTGGATTGGAAGATCCCGAACATGGTTCTCTTGCTTATTCCATTAGATGTCCCACTTACCTATGTTCAGGGAGCTTAAATTTTCTGATTGGATGTTTGAGTGAAATCAAGATATTTTGTTGTTTGCCCCTTAGTTTAGGGGATGTATTGCTCATGCATTCCCTTTTGCTTTAATAAATTTTTTTATCTATCAAAAGAAAAAAAAAAAAAGAAAGATGAGAAGCCATCCTCCAAAGAGGAAGTTCAACATGAAGACATTGTGGAAGACAAGTTGCAGTCCAAAGAAGCAAGTGAGCCACAAGTTGATCTTGTGTTGTTCTCCTCCAAGTTATATTTCATGTTGCTATCCCTACAAGTTGAAGACCATCAAGATGAAGTTTTTATCCTTTTATTTGAGACTTCTACACCAGCAAGTTCATGGTCGAACTTCTTCAAACCTGGGGAGTATGATGCGAGAGCATATAGTGTGAAGAAGTTAGAGGACCATGGATAGTCCTCTACGTTGTGTCCAGTAGTTAGGTTTTTAATTTTCTGTTTTTTTTTGGATGTTTTTAGAAATTTTAGGGTTTTTTATTTGAGTTTATTTTATTTTAGGGTTGTTTATGGTTTTATTTTGGGGTTTATTTTCAATGTAATAAGCTCTAAAATGCCTTAGAAAGGAAATGTGAATTACTCTAGCTTAGTATGTAATAAGGCATTAAATACCCAGAGATAAGGAAGTTTATTTAGAGTCAAAATAGGAGTCCTAGTTAGATTAAGAGTCTAGTGGTTTAAGTTTATAAATAGAAGAGATCATAGGTTGTAATTCAGTTTTGAGATTTGAATTGAAATAAAGATTGGTGTGTTTTGAGTCTCACGAGTGGGCAGGTATCTCTTTCTTGGGTTGTAGTAGTGGGCTTCCCAAATCTCTCTCATCCTTTCTTCTTTCCACGAGTAAATGGTTCTTTTTCTTCTCTATTCTCTCTTCTTACACGAGTAAGTCCTCCCTCTTCTCTCTCTTATTGCTCGTTATTCTCTAATTCTCTTTCTTGAATCTTGGTTAGATTTATTGTTGATTTCTTAATTAAAGAGGTTGATTATTGAATCTTTGATTTTAAGAATTCTCAAGGCTCAATCCTAAAGCAATTCTTGATTGAATTTTGGTTCTTAGATTTGTACAATAGCGAACCCTCTTTTTTTCTTTTTTCTCTACCAAGAAGCCATTCAAGATCCTTTATTGTTGGGTGTTCTTGAATCTAAACTTGAAAACTGACCTACCTTAACATCTTCCCATCTTGTCCTTTGAAGAAACCCTCCAAGACCTATCATTTCCCTATTTCTTGGTTGCTTGATTAAAAAATCCCTGCAAGTCTGAGTTTTAAGGATTTTATATACCTAGAGACCTTATAATTTGATGAAATTTTGTATGAGAATCCCTCTCAAGGTCATCTAATTTCATAAATTTCTGATGCGTTGATGGAGGTATTTTGGCAATTTCGTAGGTCTGATAAAAAATTCCAGATTTACCCGTCTAAACTTTTTCCCTATCTTTTCTCTAGTTCTCTTGATTCTATTCCATCTAATCCCTTCTCTTTGATTCTCTATTTTATTCTTTAAGCTTTCTTTAGATCATATTTAGGTGTTTTGAGGTTTTGGGGTAGCCCTTACCCTTTTTCTTGAAACCCTATAATCTTCCCCTCATTCCTCAAGATCATGTGTCATCTCCTGATAAAAGAGTCCGCAAAAAATTAACCTTTACTTTACTCAATTGGGGAAAGGGGTAATACAAATGATGTTGCATGGGTGAGATATCTTTATCAGATTTGTGTAAGTCCACATAAGGGAGTTTTTTTGGGAAGGCTAAGCAACTGCTCATGAAATCTAAAAACGGGTAATGCAAGTGCTATTGCATGGCAGAATACCTTTAGTAGAGTTATCAACAACAACAACAACAAACAACAAACAGCCTTACCCCAACTATTTGGGGTTGGCTACACGAATCCTGTTCCGCCATTCCTCTTTGTTTAGTAGAGTTATGCAACTCTTAAATAAATAGATCCTACCCGAAACGTATTGTCCCTAAAATCTAACTGGTTTGAGGGTAGGTGTAACCTTTGATATAAATCAGGATTAAAGGGTTAATCCTTATGGGGGAAATCACAATAAAATGATTATTTGATTTCCAGTTTACCGACATAGGTAATAAAGGAATCGGGTTGATCATTAATTTTGAACCCATGATGAATGGACCCCTTTGAGAGGCCCTCCCATTGTGTGAAGACTAAGGCCCACATAATGGAGACTCCTTTAGGGTATTTGAATTTCTATTCCCTTTTGATTTCTTGCCATTTTCAGTTCTTTTCATGTTTTATTTGGTTTCCTGCCTATTTCTGCCTACACCTTACATAACTATAGATTTCTTGCCATGTTTAGTTCGAAAATTTCTATTATTATTATTTTTAAATCAATTATGATTTAAGTTTCCATGTAGCTGTAGATTTCTTGCTTTATATTATAAACTTTGAATGAAGAACACCGAATATGATATATAGCATTAGGAAAAGAACATTTTTGGCATGAAACATTGAATTTTAGGAAAAAGGGAACTTATGGACCATAGCAAGGTTTGGCAACTTGGATTTTTGTCTTAACTCGAATAGCGTAGGGGTTACTCAACTCAAGAGTCAACTCGGGGAGTCATGGCACTTTTTTGTTATTATTTTTATAAAATATAATTAATATTTAAAAAATTACATATAGTATTTTATATCAAGTATTGTTCCATGTTATGATAAATGTGGGCAATTGTAGTATCATAACCTAAAAATCCAAAAATAAATTATACACACTACTTTGAATGTATTGGAGAGCTCACTTATTGGAGACTAGGCAAGATACCCCGAATCCAAAAAATATTTAGGCTCCTTAGTATGTCACAAATTGACTTAGGTTCCTTGTTTTTTAAGGATTACGTTTCTTTACTTTTATGTATAAACAAATTTGACAAGACTCGACTGAGTCAAAGGAGTTGGTTGGTGTAGTTTGTAGTCAATAGCATGACTTGACTCACTAGGCTTTGGAGTTGAGTCAACTTGGCAACTTGGCAAACTATGGACCACAAGATAGCCATAGATATGTTTGAAAATTTGTTGATATTATTTTCTTTTTAAAATGATCCTAAGGTTAGTTAGGATTACATTTTGAACAAGTGCACTCTTTACAAGCATACTTGCATTACACGTTCTACCCACTAATGTCGGATCCTAATGGGAGCAGTCAAAAGTAAATGTCATGGATTCTACATTTTCCATTGCCAATTGCAAACCCCAACCCAAGCCACCAACATGTGACTCCAGAAATGCTCCGATGAGTTTTTAAAGTGTGGGAAACTTGAGGCTAGTTTATTGAGCAAAACCACATGCATTAAGCATTACTTAGGATAACTTTTCATAGGACATTTGACTTAGAAAATATTTTTTTAGAAAGTTCGAGTTGGAGGGAGAATGCACATTCCATTTGTTTGGACTTGTTTTTGTTAGATCACAGTTTAATTTTTCCCAATGTTTCAATTTTAGTTTTACAACGTTTTATTAACTATTTTTAATCTATCAAAAATTTTTTTTTACCACGTTTCACTCATGCATACATTAGTAGGACATTTTACGAAAATAGAATAAGAAAAAAATAAAAGCCAAACAAGTAGGACCCAAGAAAAGATACATACCAATTCCACCCCTAGAAAAGATATAACTATTTTGGCCATCTTTTCTTGCTTTTTCTCTCCCAAAGCTGATGGAACCATAAACGAAGGCAGTTGTTACTTTACTATTAGTTGATACCATATACTAAAGTTAAAAATCTTCAAGATGTGTCTCTTCATCAAAAGTTGCCTTCCTTTTTTCAATCCATTGCTTGCCTAAAATCACATTATTGTTTTTTAATAAAAATATCCTGCATTCAATACCATTATGTATTTCCATTGTTTGAATTGAATAACAAAACCATTTCTATCACATCCAAAATATCCTTGATTTATAGGATCTTGTAAGTTCTCTTCAACAAAACTTGTTGAAATCAAGTTTCATCATTTCTTTCACTAATAAAACCTTGATTGCCTTTTCGGAAGGAAAAACAAATTAGTCCTAATTTCAAGAACCATCTCCCAGGCTTTGCTCTGAAACCAAACTAATGTAGGATATAATTTGTAGTTAATTAAAAAAAAAAAAAAAAACAGAAAGAAATAGAGAGAAAATGTTGATGGAGTAGCACTGATGGCTGAGTCTCACCTAGGGTTGAAAGCATCACACCTTCAAGATTTTGGATTTGCACCAGAGAACGAAGCGATTGTAGCCTTGCATTCATCAATAATCATTATCCTTCGTTCTATAATTATTGAATCTGAAAATAAGTAACTAAATTAAAGACCTAAAATGAAATAGAATTATGAAAACTGAAAGATGATTAAAATTAAATCTGGCATCCACGGTGATCCTTTTATGTCCAGCAATACCTTTTCTTGCTAGTGCATGGCCCTTCTGAAAATTGACAGCAACCTGGATGTAAAGACAACATGAAAATTAAAAGAAATTTCTTTCTAATTTTTGTTGTACTTCTGATAAGAATTGAACAACTAAATCAAAGACCCTCAAAATGAAAGAGGATTATAGAAAATGACTAAAGGTTAAGACTCCAAAATTAGATCTGGGATCATGGCAGTGCTTCTTATGTGCATGGTCAACCCAATTGGAGAAATAAAATTTGACCTGGCCTAGAGAAACATTTGACCTAGCTATGGCCTAAAGAGGATTGAGTTAGTGTTTTCCCATAGGAGATGTTGTGGGCGGAAATGCAAAGCATGGAATGGTGTGCCCTGGGTATTGTGCATGCATCTTTCACAAATTGAGGTGAGAGGTGTTTTCTTCCCATCCTCCCATTCTGAATTTCTGATGCAAGAGTTCTACTTTAACCATATGGACTTAGTTAATATATGAAGCATTGTTTTTCTATCATGCTTTGAATGAATGTTTGATACTCTTGTTAAATATAAGTAAATATGTTTTATCTTCCATTCAGAACCCTTGATGGTTAAATGTTTGATGGTCCTTTGTTCATGCCATTAGGAAGGAGTATGAGACAGTCCATGCTTTTACTTCTGGATTATCAGTCGAGAATTGGGTGTGTTGTAAGTTTGAAATGGTAAACCGGCAAATGGCACCAGTTCTTTTCTTCTTATTCAAGAAATGAAACTCTGTTCATGTACTCTTTTAAAATATTGCTGGTTTTTTAAGCCAATGATCTTGTAATGCTGTTCAAATTGTTGAGAAATCATTAGTTGATTCCTATCAAACTGTCTATAGAGATCGTCTTCAGAATCAATACAATTCATGAGGATTTTACCGTCAGTCAGGTGTTTTCGGTTCTTATTTTCGTATCTAAGAGATGAAAGTACTAAATCTATTCATTTAAACAAGCATATTGCATTGCTTTGATAGGTTGTGAATCAGCTTTCATTCATTGAGAAAGCATCGCTAGGTTCCCATCAAATTGTTTATGAGATGTACTCTTCAGAATCAAAGCATTTTTCTAACCCATTTAAGTTTTGTTTAGTAGCACTGAAGTATGATTATTCAGTAGACTTGGGCACTTGTTGGGTTTGTTAGCACCATAGAATGATTAAACTCTAATTTGCTTCACAAGGGGAGGTTGCTCAATACCGGTTCTTCAAAACAAAGGTCCATAGGAAAATCAAATGACGCATTCCTGTTCCGAAGAACAAGGTTATGACTAGCTGTGTAACATTTGTCGCCAGCTAGCCCAATTATCCTTAGATTGTAGCGTGTGGTTCTGCTCCAAGATTACCAGAACCCTGTTGGGGTTGTCGTAGACCAATTCACAAGATCATAGTCTAATGGTTCCCCCTTGTTTTTGTTTTTGTTTGTTTGTTTGTTTGTTTTTTTTTTTTTAATTTTATTTAAAAAAAAAAAAGACTTAAAGTCCGTCATGAAACATATACAGTAGTGAAGATCAGATCCAGGCAGTGTGGATGACAAACATGTCCATTGCCAATGAGGGTGACATGTCAAAATGGTGTTAGGGATTGGACTGTATCTGATTAAGGTATATTGGTTGACACACATTGGTACTTTATCCCATCTTCTTTTACTAAAACATCGTTCTAAGGCACACAATGCACCAAATTTGACAAGTCGATTGCTTCCTGGCAATGGATCTATTTGTTGGTCCGGATCCAACTCACCATCATATTTATTTATGATAAACTTATTTTTGTTAGCATAGGAAAAATTATTCAAAAAGCATGTACTGCACTCAGATTCCACTTTTACAATTTACCATGTTTCATATAACAATGTACTTTTCTAAATCACTTTATCCTTTTCCTCGTCACTGTTCATAATTCAGTATGAAATTAGGGCTATCCTGACCACTGGGCCTGAAATACTAGCCTAGCCAAGCTCTGAGTGCAGGCTTGGCCATGCCAGAAGGAAGTCCGGGTGCATTAACGTATATACAGGAAAAAAAAAAGGCAAATCTAATTGAAGATACTTCTCGATGATCTTGGCGGCAAATAGTTGCTGCATTCAAATCCAAGTGTGTTGTCATTTGTGCTTGAATCCTACTATTATGACAGGATTTTCTAGAAAGATCTTCGAGTCCTTTTGTGCTCTAATCATTTGGCTGTAAAAGACAATGATTGGTAAAATGATTGAGCACCTGAAAATCTTACGAGAATAGAAAAACAAAGCGCTGTCGCTTTGTCTTCTACCTTCACAATTCATCTTTAGAGATTGAACCACCAAGGCGTTAAGCTTTCGGAAGAAAAAAGTTGTGAGCTTCATGAAGCTCATCCTGAGCCACTGAAGTTTGAGAAGCTAGGTTTCCACATTTGTGAACCAATCCAAAAGCTCTGAGAGAGAACCCAAGGTATAACATTTGTTCTACTTTGAGTTTTGGTTGAGCTAATAAATATATCTTTCTATTCATACCGGTTTACTGTTTTGAGAACTAGCTAAGCTATACTTTACATATTTGCCTATTTTAAAGGTTGTCCTCTTGAGAGTTAGCACTTTTTGCAATTCTATTCAGTTCACTGTTTCCCCACAATGTTTGATATTCACATATACATTCATTGCCGTATGTATTAAGCTATCCATAGTTATAATTTTCTCTAAGAGGCTTGAGGTTTGAGGACCCAAAATTGGCCATTGAGAAACTCTTTTGTAGGTCACTGTTTTCAATAGTGTTTGGACTTATACTTACATAGCTGTTGTAGTGTTTATTGTACTTACATTGTATATATATATATATGCCTATTATTAGAGGCTTTTCCTATTAGAGATTTCATCTCTATTGGCTGTGCACATTTTACATATCAGCCTATTGAGAGGCATTTTTAGCTTCTGTTGAAGCTTGATGGACTAAGCTATATTGAGCATTTACCTGGATTTATAGAGTCTGATGCAAGGAGATCTTTCTCTAAACACTTAATTACTTTTGTAGTAATTGTCTTAGTTGGAGCCATCCAAGATGTGTGTTGCCTTAGCTGGAGACATCCAAGGTTTGTGAGTCCTTGATACAGACACTAAGGACGGATTGAGTGTGCTAGAGACAACAAACACAAGTGCTCGCCAAAGACACTGAGCATGTGTATTTCGGTTTATTGATTTTCTCATGTAATAACCGTAGTTTATTAATAAATTCAATAGGCTCAGTGAAGAGCTTTTGGAGAGTCGACCTAGGCCTTAGAGTGGCTGAACCACTATAAATCTTGTGTTCATTGAGAGTGTGTGATTGTGTGCTTGTCTCCATTTATCTTCAGCACTCGTACTTGTTCATTAACATATTCTATATTTTGCACTTGAACAAACTAACACACTTGACAACAAGAGTAGGCACAACTTTAGTAAAAATCAATTCCATTCATACTCTCTAATATCACTAAGTAACCGGTTATATAATATCTTCCAAGTAGAGGGTTTAAAATATGAATAGACTCTTAATAGGAATCATTGAAAAGATTTCAAAGAAGTCCTATTCACCCCCCTTTAAGACGTTTCTATATAGTTTTCTAGGAATTTCAATTGGTATCAAAGCCTAGGTTACCCATTTAAGGGATTAACACCCCAAATGAAAAGATCTTAGAATTCCTAGATGTCTAAGGAAGATATTCACTCGACCAATGCACCATCATTTCTTAATGGAACCAACTATGCCTATTGGAAAGCTCATATGAGCATATTCCTTAAGGCCTTAGATCATAGGGTGTGGAGGGCTTTTATGAATGGTTACACCAAACCAACTAAACGCGAAAAAACGTGGGAGAAATCCGAGAGAGACATTCATGGTACTAACTATAAAGCACTAAATGCCATTGTGTGTGCTTAGATTAGAAATGTTTAGAAGGATTTTCCACCTAGACACGGCTAAGCATGGAATATTCTTGCAATTACCTATGAAGGAATATCAACTATGAAACAATCAAATCTTCAAATGCTCACATCGATGTTTGAGTCCTTTAGGATGGAGGAGGATGAACAATTTTTTAATTTCTACACAAGTGATGCAGGACAAACACACTAGGGTAATGTGAGTGAGGAGATAAGGCCTAAATTGCTAAGTTTAATGATAAGGTAGAAACAGGGTTCCTACTTATCAATAGTGTGCATATTAAGTTTTGTTTGGTTAAGTTTTTTAGGGCCTAACATGCAGAAATTTCAGTCATAAAGAAAATGAAATAAGTTTCCAAATTTTAGTTGTTGAATCCTGAACTGATTGTCAAAGAAGACCCTACTACACCGTGGACGGCGACTACCATCTAAGGACAACATTTGTGGACATGCCTTGACTAGAGAAAACCAATAAATTTATCTAACTCTGCTTTAATTTGCATTCATACATCCTTTTGGTAGTTTTACATTCTACATATTGGTTTGCATTAGGTTGCATAATTGTTAGTTTCCGTTGGAGCTTAAATATACTTTAGTACTACATAGTAACAACAAGACCAAACCCTTATATTGTAGAAGGCAAAGAATCAATTCTTTTACATTCAAGGCAAGGAGACTGTTGTAGAGGCAATCAATGAATATAATGAGGAGGATGATAAGGGAGAAGTCACGGACCACCAGGCCCTCATGATAGTTAGTAACCTTGAAATCTTGTTACATGTACTCAGTGGGTCCATTATGCTGTAAACAATGTGTATACAAGAAAACTATCCAATTCAAGCTAGAGGTGAGCTGCGTGTCATGATAGAAAATGACCTACAAATGGTGAGTTTCCTGAGAGGTTATATAAACCAAAACACTTAAGAGAATGATTGTCTGTGATGAAAAAATGGCAATGGCTACACCCTTGAATCTGTTAGAAACAGTTTTGGAAATATGATTGTTTGGTCAACTTTGAGCTAAAATTAAAGTGGGACCCATATGATGTTTGAGGCAGGTCCACATAGGGTTGTGTTCACCTCTATGAGGAGAATAATGCCGTATGGTTGGTTGTTCAAAACCATTAATGGGTGAATAAAAAATTGTCACTAAAAGTGCTCATTTGAACATTGGTTAAAGGGCGTAAAACTTTGAATAGTCCCATAATGGTTAGCTTAGCTCATCAAACTTCAGAGGTTTATATACATCTTCCTTGGACATATATTTGGGTCCTAAGGGGCACCACAGTTTTGTGGATGGGGGAGGACCTAGCCAACATGGGCTAAGCCCAAACACACACATGTACGTGCACCACACCGAACCGGGCCGGGGTAGGCGTGGGCATGAGAACCATTATTTTTTTTTTCTTTCCAAACATTTCAAGTAATGATGTGACTTTTTATTCGCATAGTTTACCCTTTCTGTCTATTCCAAACTGAACAGTCATAGATGTGACTATTCATGTACCCCTATTACCCCCGTGTCTATTCTAAATAGACATAGATGTGTCTATTCATTCACTCCTTTTTTGCCTTTGTGTCTATTCCAGATAGTTATGATATGTTTATAAATATCTGTCCCTCTTGCATTCATAAAAATATAAAAACTTAAGCATCGTAGCGTCTGTTTAAGAGAGAGAAAAAAACATAGTTTTGGTTTGCCAGACACACAGATTGCAATGCTTCTTTTATGTGTATTCAATCATTGTATCCTGGGAGGCAGACGTCCAAGAAGTTCTTAGCACCACTGCGAGGGGAAAAATTTATCTTAAGGACAGTGTCTAACACTAGCCTTGATCAATTGAAGTTTCTAACTTCTCAACTCATCCGGTCTGTAAGTCGGTTTTATGTTATTTTATTCACAAATTTCTGGTTATCTGAAACAAATATTTATTGTTTACAGAATCAAAAATTGTTTCTTTTATATAGTAACAATCTTAAGATAGATTTCTATTCTTTACTTTATTCTCTGTGCATTCTGTGAACAATTTTCTTGTTTTTATTTTATATTAATCATTTGTATTTAAATTTTCATTTTAATAAATTTTAACAAAAATGACAACAAAAAATCCAAATAAAGTTGTGACACCCCCTGTGAAACCAATCGCTACTCTTATCCCAATTCTTGGTAACCATGGAGAAAAGCCAGAAAATTCAATGACACTAATTTTAAGAATGTTGTTCTATCTTATAACATTGAATTTGATGAAAATTATTTATGAGGATGCTCATGCTCTCAAAGAAAATGAGATTAATAGGAAGATTGTTGTTGTTGTGGACACATGGAAACATACGGATTTTATGTGCAAAAACTACATCCTTAATGAATTGGATAACATTGTACAATGTGTATAGTCCAATTAAGACTACATAGAGTTATGAGACTCTTTGGACAAGAAGTACAAAGCGGAAGATGCCAGAATGAAGTTCATTGTGGGCAGATTCCTTGACCACAAAATGGTGGACTCAAAGTCTACAATCAACCAAGTACAAGACCTCCAATTGATCATACATGAAATTCATGTTGAAGGACTGTCTTTAAGTGATTATTTCCAAGTGACTGAGATAATAGAGAAATTTTTGCCATCGTGGAAATAATTCAAAAACTACTTGAAGCATAAGCGTAAAGAGATGCAACTTGAAAACTTAATCATGAGATTAAGGATTGAAAACAACCATGGTTCCGAAAGAAAAGTGAGGAATTAGGCCATTAAATCTAAGGCTAATGTAGTAGAACAAGTGTAGAAAATGAATAATAAGAAGAGGAAGCGTTTTAGCCAAGACCTGAACCAGGGTCCTCAAGATGGTTACTCTAAGAAGTTCAAAGGTAAATGCTACGTGTGTGATAACGAAGACATCGTGAAAATGATTTTCACAAACGTAATAATCAAGAGAACTTCAACAAGAAAGCCATCTAAGCCAATAAACTGAAATGGATTATATCTTTGAAAATGTTTCTAAGATGAACTTTTCTGTAGTGGTATCTGAAGTGAATTTGATCGAGAATACCAAAAAATGGTGGGTAGACACCGGAGATCCTCGCTATGTTTATTCAAACAAGAAAATGTTCTCATCATATCAATAAGTGAATAATGGAAAGTTGTTTTTTCATAGGCAACTCTACGACTTCCAAGGTTGAAGGACAAAGAAAGATGGTTTTAAAGATGACTGTGAAAAGAACATACTCTCAATGATGTGTTGTATGTGCTAGATGTCTATACGAACCTTGTATCTAGATCATTGTTGAGTAAGAAGGGTTTTAAGTTGGTTTTCAAGTTTGATAAATTTGTACTCACTAAGAGTGGGAGATATGTGGGAAATAGATACATAAGCGATGAGCTCTTTAAAAGGAATTTAATGACTGTTATTTCTAATATTAATAAGTGAAATACCACGTAGGTTTATCCTAGAGGGGGTGAATAGGATTTCTAAATTTATTTACCCCTTTTAAATTGTTAGGATTAATTTTAATTCAATTTTAGCCTCATTTGAATTAATCCAAAGGTGTAGCTACTCAAGCATATAATCAAACAGATAGAGTACAATAATTGATATAGCTAAAAACTTAAAAGAGATAGACAATCACACAAACAATCCATAACACAAGATTTATAATGGTTCAATACGATGACCTACGTCCACTCTTCTAAAGCTCATTACCGAGCTTAGGTATATTTCATTTAGATTTCCTAATACAATCTAGGTAAAAAACGTACAAAACCTACACTACTTGCCCTTGGCAAGCTACACAATACACTTGGTGTCTTCGACGAGTGTGTTCAACTTCAGGTGTCTCTGACGGAAGCAAAACAATAAGAACATATATATATGCAAAGAGTAAGCAAATATTACCACAATATGATTGATGTTGTTATTATACTAAGTGAGAGTGCTCCTTGCTGAGCTAATGTGCCTTAATACACCTACAATGCTTTAAGCCTTGGTTCTTAAGCTCCTTGAACTTAACCAAGCTAGGGTTTCCATTTAGGACAACCCACAAGTGTCTCTCTTTTAAAGTTTCTAGCTAATGGTAGAGAGAGAGTACTATAGAGAGTGTTCTTCTCAACAAGATAGTACGCTTCAAAGCTCAAAATAGTGAGGGATAGGGGTTCTTTTCGATAGAGGCTCACTTTTGGCAAGAGTTTTAACACTCTTTCAAATGCTTATAGTGTTTGTCCTAAAGGGAAACTTTCCCTCTTATAGTGGATGGAGTCCACTCTTAATCATAGGATTGAAATCTTTCAAAACAGATAACTAATAATGTTCATTGATGTGAAAAATGGGGTTTCAAAAATACCTTTTTGCACCCCTGATCGATCAAGCACTTGAAGACCAATCAAGGCAAGATCTTTCTTTGATCGATTAAGGCTCATGTGGCAACTCTCTCGAGTGCTTGACCTTGAGTCACTTGATCAGTAAGGCACTTAGAGACCGATCAGGCAAAACCCATGCCTGATTGATCAGGAGACAAGGGGCAACTCCTATTGGTTTATCTGGAGGGGGGTATTAACTTGTGATCCCTGATTAGTCAGGAACTTGGAGACCCATCAAGATTTCTTGTACTGAGGTTTTTCAAGTGTTTTTTTGGGGCTTCCACTTGGGCATTTCATCCGGGTCTTAGGCCATGTTTCTCGCACATGGCTAGGCCTCTTTAGGGCCTAATACACCATCCTATATGCCTATAAGGATGCATGCATATACCTTGGCTTGGTTGGGGCTCTCGGGGCCCAACTTCATGTCGCGGTCTTCTTGTTTTTGGTCCACTTGAGTCTTCAAGATGAGTTGATGTTCTTTGGTGCATTTGGACTCTTACAAGACTTACAAACATTGTTTGACCATGAGATTGAAAAATTACATACCCATGACTCAACAATAAGAATACATCCCTTTATATACTTGAGTTATCTAATGTTTGATAAGGTAAACTAGGACATGTTAATTATAATACTATGAATAGATTAGTTAATTTGAAACTTTTGTCTAAATTTTATATTGATTCAAATCATAGATGTGAAACTTGTGTGGAATCAAAATTAGCTAATTCACATTTTCATTCCATTGAAAGAAGTACTGAATCGGTATAATTAATTCATAGTGATATTTGTTATTTGAAATTTGTTCAAACTAGAGGTGTTAAAAAGTACATCATTACTTTCATAAACAATTGCATAAGGTATTGTTATGTATATTTGCTAAGGAGAAAGGATGAGGCCTTAGAAATATTTATGCATTATAAATATTTCTAATTAACTTAGTAAAAAGATTAAGGTTCTAAGAAGTGATAGAGGTGGTGAATATGAATCACCTTTTAGTGAGTTATGTTCAAGATATGGTAGTGTTCACCAAACTGCTACACCTTATTCACCTAAGCAAAATGGAGTTGCTGAACATGGTAGTGATGAATGCTATGTTGATTAGTTCTACTTTACCTTAGAATTTGTGGGGAGAAGCAATACTTTTTGCAAATTACATTCTCAACAAAATGCTTTACAGGAAAACCAATAAGACACCTTATGAATTATAGAAAGGTCAAATATGTTCCTATAAATTCTTTAAAGTGTAAGGGTGCTTAGCAAATGTGGTGGTCCCTATCCCTAAAAGGACTATGACAAGACCTAAAATAGTTGATTGTATATTCATTGGTTATGCTCATAACAATAGTGCATGTCGGTTTCTAGTTCATTAATTAGAAATTTTTGATATAAATGTTAATATCATTATTGAATCTAGGAATGCATCGTTATTTGAACATATATTTCCTTGTAATTCTGCACAAGAGTTAATATCTCTTAAAAGAATTTATGAAACTACAACTTACTCTCTAGACCAAGAAAGAGATGAAGTTGAACCTAGACATAATAAAAGGACAAAAACTTCAAAATAGTTTGGTCCAGATTCTAATATGTTTGTTAGAAAATAAGCCTCAAAGTTTCAAGGAAGCAATGTCCACCGTGAGGCACCTCTTTAGAAATAGGTTGTCAATAGTGAAATTGATTCCATCTTGCAAAATCATATATGGGAACTGGTGGATCTTCCACCAGGTAGTAAACTTCTAGGATATACGTAAATCTTCATCTAGCTAAAAATAAAAGCAAGAACATATTTTAATTAGAGTGTTCTTGAATAATAGGTAGTTTAATGTACGTAATGAACTGGACTCGACCAAATATAGCATACGTTGTCAGCAAGTTAAGTAAATACACAATCAACCCAGGGGTAGACCACTAGAAGGCATTAGTTAGGGTATTAAGGTATTTGAGATACACCCTAAATTATGGATTACATTACACCAAATATCCAATTATACTTGAAGGGTACAATGATCTAAATTGGATATTTGATTCAAAAGACACAAAATCTACAAGTGGATATGTCTTTACACTTGGTGGTGCACTTGTATCTTGGAAATTGTTTAAACAAGTGTGCATTGCTAGGTCTACAATGGAATCTAAATTTATCGCTTTAAATAAAGCAAGAAAAGAAGTTGAGTAGCTTCATCATTTCTTAAAGGATATTCCAATGTGGTCAAAATCTGTGCTTGCTATCGGTATACATTGTGAGAACCAATCATCAATTGGTAGGGCATAAAGTCATATGTATAATGGTAAGTCTCAACATATTCGTCATAGACACAATACCGTAAAACAATTGCTCTCACATTAAATTATTAATATTAATTACATAAATTCAAAAGATAATATTGCGGATCCGTTAACTAAAGACTTGAATAGAGATCAAGTAAATTTCTTATCGAGGGGAATGGGTTTAAAACCTATGTATTAAAAGTCGCCATAATGGAAACCCCACCTATCTGACTAGAGATCCCAAGATCTAGGTTCAAAGGGACAATTGAGTTGTGTGTGACTTAGTAGTATTACTATGAAAAAACTTCTCCTACCCATTCATATGATGGAATGCATGTAGTGGAGATTAGGGTAAGCTATGCTTTTAATAATTCTTATACCTTGGAAATCCAAATAGAGCATGACAAGATACTCTTAATAGGAATTACCTATATAAGCGTGAAGGGGCAATTTCTATGAGAATTGTAATACTAAATTCTCTAAAACACTCATAAAATCCAGGAGTTGTTTAAGGCTAAAATGAACATATTCATGACAATCAATTGTGTCCAGAAAGAAGCTATGTGAATTCCATTGTCTTGATTTACACAAATGGTTGAACAGTTCAAGACATCACGTTCATTAGTTAGCTAGTAAATTTGATAGTATTTTACAAAAGAATGTTCAAAGCCACGAGCTACTTCTCCCTGTACATCAACTTTTCAAAAGTACTCTCATTGTGTCTGCTTTTGTATTTTCATTTACATTGTTATAAGTCAATTTTATTCATGTGGGGGTGTTGGGTTTGTGTCTAGAATTCTAATAGCTAGAAGTGTGAAGCGGGATAGTACTATACACTTTCCTCCAACTCACAGATCCAACTCTGTGGTAAGTTGGTGGGGGGTTGTAGGGGGCAGCTCCCCCTGCCCAGAAGGTGGCTGCCCCCGACCCAAATTTCACTTACCCTAACTATATATAGGGTGTGTTCTAGGGTTTCACGCGAAGTAAGAGGGGTGCGGCCTCACTGCTTTATAATCTCAGTTTCATATAGTGGAATTCTCTCTCTTTATTTTCGTCCGTGGATGTAGGCTTATGCTAAACCACGTAAATCTGTTGTTCTTGTGTTTGATTCCTATTCTGCGCTATCTTCCATCTTCTTTATTTGCTATTTTGATCTATATCATTAGGTTTCTACATAACAGGGGGATTGTTAGAAACGATTTTAGAAAAATGACTATTTGATCAACTTTGAGCCAAAATAAAAGTGGGACCCACACGACATTTGAGGCAAGTCCACATGGGGTTGTGTTCACCTCTATAAGGAGAATAATTTTGTATGGTTGGTTGCTTAAAACCGTTAATGAGTGAATGAGAAATTGTTTCTAAAAGTGTCCACCTGAACATTGGTCAAAGGGTGTAAAATGAATATTCTCACATTGGTTAGCTCATGAAACTATAGAGGTTTATATACATCTTCCTTGGACATACATTTGGGCCCAAAGGGGTACCATAGTTTTGTGGAAAGGGGGAGGACCTAGCCAACATGAGTTAAGCACAAACACAAACATGCATGCACACCACACTGGGCCATGGGCATGGGTGTGTATATATAAACCATTATTTTGTCTTTCCAAATGTTTCTGTTAACGATGTGACTGTTCATTTGTGCAGTTTACCCTTTTTGTTTGTTCCAAACCGAACAATCATAGATGTGACTATTCATTTACAATTTGTCAGCACCCAAATTTTGACTCGGCTAAATTAATGAAATTAGATGGGTCATTATAGCATGGAATATGGCCAAAATCTAGATACCCCTGAGCTTTAGAGAGACAAACATTCCCAATGGATACTCTGGTTGCAAGTGTAATAATAATGTCCAAACTCTATCC
The DNA here is from genome assembly GCA_025762735.1 of Platanus orientalis. Taxonomy (NCBI): domain Eukaryota; kingdom Viridiplantae; phylum Streptophyta; class Magnoliopsida; order Proteales; family Platanaceae; genus Platanus; species Platanus orientalis. The sequence continues at coordinate 7,307 of JAOXJP010227964.1, read as the reverse complement.
AAAGATCAACCGAGCTAAACCCTAATTTCTTCAAAAAAGACAATCTAGGACTCTGACGGTCCAAATCTTAAACCCACAACTCTGTGTCATCTTGAATTTGCCAACTTTTATAAGCCTTCCCACATTGAAGCATTTAAGGGCTGACAAATTATCATTTTACCCCTACACCCTTAAATATTTCAACTATAGTCTATTAGACTTGGTTTCTCCAAGACTCCTTAGCCTTCATAAATCCTTCCACATTAAAGCCCTTTTGAATTTACCATCAAAGGGATGGTAAATTACCATTTTACCCCTACACCTTTAAAAATCTAAACTTTAGGCTATTAGACCCATTTCTCCAGGACTCCCTGGCCTCCATAAGCTTTCCCACATTGAAGCACAAAGGGTAGGGAAAATACCTTTTTACCTCCATGTCTCCAAAATTCACCATTTGTCTTTAAATTAGGCCCTCGGTAAACCCTAAACATTGCCCCCGTCACCCAAATAGCTTCAAGTCAAATCATGTACCCTCCTATCCTAATCATTTACAAAATGTCTAAAGAACCATGATATTCAGGGACCCAAAAAACCCTAAAGTTTAAATATTTCCCTAAACCCTCAAAAGATAATTTTGGACAGATTTAACCTTCTGTAGGTCTTCGAAAGGCCTTTAGACAGCCAAATTCATATCAGTTAGAGGCTAACTCTCGATTTTTCCAAAGACTTCAAGTCTTGCCACCAAACCCAAGTATTGCTAGGGCCATTGTACACCAATTTCTCCAATCTCCCTAGAACAAACCTGATCATTTTATGGAAAGTGATGGACCTTCAGTAAACCTCCGAAAGCTCGTCATAGATCAGAAACTCAGCTAATCAGTGGTCCCATCTTGGCAAGTCTAAGATCTCTCTAGAAAACCCACATCAGGACCTCCAAGAAACCCAATATACCCTAATCACCCCATTCTCTCTTAAATCACAACAGAACCACTTCTATCAGCATTGGACACTCGGTGAACCTCTGATAATTCTCCAGTAATCCAAATCTCTTGATATCATGCTCATTTTCTCAGGTTTTTTCAAGATCTTCGAAAAACACCCTAATGGACAAGTCCATCCATAAACCAATCATAGCTCAATGGCCTAGTTCTTAACAAGTCCAAACTGCATTCTTTAGCCAAGTGACCTTCTTTTGGGAACCTCTCGGGAATTCACCAGGAATCAGATTGTTTGTCTATCAGGTCTTGTGGATTCATAGTTTCAAGACCCAAAATGTCATGATCCCCATTATTCCCACTTAAGGTCTAGGAAAAATCTATCTCAATTCCATAAGAAGTTTAGACCAAGACAAATTAAGGTTTCAGACATAGATTTTGACTCGGGTATCTGATTCACGAACAATAAAAGCCCATGTCTTAACAAACTCTGAAGGCCATCTTTCATATCAAGATTTTAAAAGACAATTTTACCATTTCGCCCTTCCTTCATAGGTGTGAGTCTTTTTGGGGCCAGTCAGAGTTAATTTTGACATATCTACCCTTCCCTGAATCCAATTATGATAGTTGCATTGCGACCAAAACATCCGGGAGATGTGAAAAACTCATAAACCTCAAGATTTTTGGAGCTATAAAAACCAAAAAGCAAGCCTAAACAGTAGATGAGGAAATTCCAAAAAAAGCAATCATTACTTTTCAAAAAAATCCCATTTTTCCAAAATATCCTTTAAAGCTACTTTAAATCTGTCCCTTATTTGGAATATTCCAAATGAAGGGCATAAACCCTAGAGACCTCTACTCTAACCTCTACACCTATCCCCACCTCCTCACCCTAACCACATGTTCTCATAGGCTCCACTACCTCTTCCACCTCCTTTCCTCATCCACTTATTTCCCATGGGCCTTACCACCTTATCCACTACCACATCCCTCCCCTCTCACTTGCCCCCATCTCCTTATAGCAACCACACAGTTGTCCCCCCTTGGCTACCTCTCCTCCCTTCTTGAACCTTCCTTCCACCAACTCACCATCACTCCCCTCCACCCATTCTCTTTTGACATGGATGCCCAAGTTATCCTCCCCCCATGACCCCTCATACCCTAGTCCCCACCTATAAACCCCCCCATTCTTAGCCAGGAGGGGAGAGAGATTTTTGGCTAAGAAAATCCCCAAGAAAGGAAAAGAGAGAAAAGAAAAGAAAGAGAGAAAGAAGGAAGAAAAGAAAGAATGACAAAGAAGAGAAAGAGAAAGAGAAAGAAAAGGAAAGAGAGTACTCGACCAGGTTGGTCCCCTGTCCTTTTTTTATTTTTTGTCTAGACTCCCCCATGCTGTAAAGGACCCATTAATGGGACATAGGGGCGACAAGCCTGTCTCCCCTTACTTATCTTTTTTTTTTATATACTACTTTTGGCATGAGAACCATAACTCCCCAAGGGGAGGGGTGGGGTGTTGTGATTTTGACTATGAGTCACTATCACAATGAACCACCTATCCACCAAGTTTGAGCCCAAGATGAGATCGTTTGACCTTAGACGTGGACCCATCTTCGCCCCTAAATAAGTGTGTTCACACACTGTCTAGACAAAGCCAAGGGCGATGCTCAAATTTTAATTTTGCCCATGAAATCTGTTTTGTATTCATTTTTACTCAATTATTTGGTTAACTAATTTAGATACCTAAATAAAATTTTGCAAGTCATTTCCTTATTTTTTTGCATTTTACCTTTAATTTTTCTGCTATTTTTAGCTTTCATCATCTTAGCCTTTAGTCTTGTTTGCTAAATAACTTTTTGCACACATGCTGTTTTGCTTTCAAATTTGTATAGTAGATTCATAACCTCTTATACTTGTTTTCCACTAAATTTGAGTCTAATCCCATGTGTAGAACTCCTAGACTAGGCCCCATAACCTGCTGAATGTGACAAGTTCTGTGCTGACCTTCACATGATCTACTCCTTAAAAAAATTCCAAACAAAATGTACCCTTGTTCAATGGGGCTGGGCTTACTCAGAGAACTCTTTGAGGTATCCACCCACCCCTCTGAAAAATCGTAGACCTAGTTGACCTCAAGAAGTGGCCCAAAACCCAAAAAATAGGTTACTAGTTTATGATCCAGAACTAGTATGCATGAACTTTCACTCTATGAAAGATCGGGCGTACCCTGAATACAAGTGTATAGCTTGAGATCAGGTGTACCAACCTGATGAGCCTAGCTTAATGTCCTCCTGTGTCCAGTAATGGGCAAGGGTGAGTGTACCCTTAAAAAGGTCCTAGAAGATACCCCAGATCTTTGAAGTCACTAAAACAACAAAGTGGGGTCCATTGGGACTTGTACACCTGAACTTTCACTTTTGTGGAAGATCAGGTGCACTTTGAATCAAAGCATATTGTCAATTTTAGGTGTATTATCTTGGATGGTTTTGCCCCTCTATTCTTAAGTGAACTGAAGACTGGAAATGATTTACAAAACTTCAAAACCTTTCTGTAAATGGCTCTAGATTCCTAAAATAATTAAGACACCAAAGTGAGGTCAATTGGGATATGTATGCCTGAACTTTCACTTCTATAAAAGATTAGGCTTACATGTATTTCAGGCATACCCTAAGAAAGTAGGCGTACAAGAAGACCTCGACCTTAAAGAAGCTCAAGACCTCATCCCTCCATGGGCAACACCATAAATGAACCCAGAAAATTCATGTGAAATAACCCCTTTGTTCATCCCTTCTCTGGAGGATTTCAAACCATCAACCAATCAAGACCAAGTTGAAGTATTCTATCCACCCTCACAATATTCCAGTGTGTGTCAGCACATTCATTCTTTTAATAATTTTCTGTCTGTCCCTAAGATTGGTCAGAGTTCTACTCCTGCCACCTCAGAAAATAGGGAAGATAACTTGATCTCTTTAAGTTTACTCTCTTTGCTGTGCGACGTCAAGGAAGCACTCTAACAAATAATTTACAATAGAAAGTTGGATTTAAATGAGATTGACCTCACCTAGGTCAATCAGCCCAAAGATGGAATCTTGTCAAGCATCCCAGAATAGCTCAGGCTCATGGATGGAAACTCAAACTTGGACCAGGTTGGTTGTTGAAGATCGGCACTATGAAGCACAATCATTACTTTTTCTGCACGTAGTTTCAGTTTCTCTTTTCACCCTTATAAAAAGAACTACATATGACTTGATCCCTATGGACACAAATGTCAAAAACATTCGACCAATGCAAATGTAAAGGGTATATAGGCAACCTGAGACACAACTTCAGGTCTAGTCATTTTTCAAAAAACCTTTATTTTTCATTTTTTGTTTATAACCCTTGTAAATAAGAACTACAATTGGATTGATCCTGATAAACCAAAATTTTTTTTAGCATTCGACCAATGCAAGAAAAGGTCAGGTATATAGGCAGCCTGAGAAGTAACTTCAGGTTCAGTTACTTGTAAAAAAAATACATATATATCCCTAAAAGACCAAGAAGTACATATAGATTGATCCTGACTGACCCCTCTTTCTTACATCCGATACATGCAAAAATGTCAAGTATGTAGTCATCTTAGAAGCAATTCCGAGATCGGTTGCTTTCATTTTTGGGTAAGAATACCCTTTCTTCATTCATATTTTACTAAATTCTTTCTTTCTTAAAAACTACTTAGGAAGAGTACGATTACATTGATGAGGAATTGATGCCACAAGAAATCATTGACGCCTTCAAACGTCAAGAAAATAGGACTCTCCCCCTAGTCAATGACCTGCAAGAAATAAATCTAGGGTCTGAAATTTCTCCCAAAATAGTAAAAATTGCGACCCCCAATACTTTGAGACTAGGGCATGATCTTATATGTTTACTCCAAGAATTTATTGACATTTTTGCATAGACCTATGAGGACATGCCCGGTCTTGACACTAACCTTGTTGCTCACAAACTCCTCACTGATCCAACCATACCCCCCATTAAGCAAAAACCTAGGCATCTCCAAAGAAGAAATCCAAAAACAACTTGACGCAGGTTTCCTGCTTTCCGTTTCATACCCCCAATGGTTAGCAAACATTGTTCCCATCCCCAAAAAAGACGAAAAGGTTTGCATGTGTATTGATGACTGAAACCTGAACAAAGCCAGTCTTAAAGATGACTTTCCTTTGCCTCACATTGATGTTTTGATTGACAATATAACATGCCATGAAATGATATCCTTCATGGATGGTTATTCTAGATATAACTAAGTCAAGATGGCAGTCGAAGATAGAGAGAAGATAGCATTCACTACCCCTTGGACACCTTTTGTTATAAAGTGATGCATTTTGGTCTTAAGAATGCTTGGGCAACATACCAAAGAACCATGACTGCCCTTTTCCATGACATGATACACGAGGAAATTGAGGTATATGTTGATGACATGGTTGTCAAGTCTTGCCATCGCCAAGACCATTTTGGGCACCTACGGAAGTTGTTCATCAGGTTTAGACGGTTTAAGTTGAAATTAAACCCAAACAAATGTATCTTTGGAGCCTCACAAGGGAAACTGTTAGGCTTCATCATCAATCAGAGAGGCATAGAAGTAGATCCAGCCAAGGCCAAAGTCATCATTAAAATGCCAGCTCCACACATTGAAGAGGAGGTGCGCAGATTTTTGGGCCATATTCAATATATCAGCAGATTCATTACCCAACTGACCCCCATTGATGAACTTATCTTCAAGCTTTTGAGGAAGAATTCCCCAGTCAAGTGGAACAATGATTGCCAGTTTATATTTTGATAAAATCAAGAACTATTTGTTGAGTGCACCAATGCTTATTTCTCTAGAGCCAGACGACCATTAATCATGTATCTTACAATGCACAACAACTCCATGGGTTGTGTTTTGGGACAACACAACAAATTAAGGAAGAAAGAGCAAGTCATCTACTACTTAAGCAAACAGTTCATCAATTATGAAATCAGATATACTCCTCTAGAGAAAACATGTCTTGCTTTAGTACATGCAACTAAGAGATTGTGACACTACTTCTTGTCATACAAAGTCTTTCTGATCTCCCGAATGGATCCCATCAAATATTTGTTTATAAAAACCAGCCACAATAGGAAGGACAGACCGATGGCTCATGATGTTGTCAGAATTTGATATATCTTTCATCCCACAAAAAACAATCAAAGGACAAGCCATTGCAGACTTTCTAGCAGACAGTCTAGTAGACGAAACCCTATCTACTAGTCTTGATTTTCCCGATGAACAAATATTGTACATTGAAGTAGAGTTGACCAAGTTGCCAAGATGGAAAATGTGTTTTGACAGAGTAGTTAATCAGAAAGGCAATGGTGTTGGAGCAGTACTCATATCTCTCACAAATGCCATCATCCCCATTGCCATTCGTCTATGTTATTCATGCACTAATAACATTGCAGAATATGAAGCATGCATCATAGGCCTAATAGATGCTATTGACTTGGGTATCACAGAACTTGAAGTCTTCAGTGACTCAGCCTTAGTTACCTTCCAAGCCACCAGAGAATGGTTCATTAGGGAGGAGAAATTCCTAGATTATCATGACTGCTTGCAAGCCTTGTCCAGGAATTTTGAATACCTGAGCTTCAATTTGGTAGCTTGGAACAGAAATCAGTTTGTAGATACACTAGCCACACCTGCTTCTATGATCGACATGTCTCATGAATCCTTGATGAAGCCTATTGAAATCAAGCAAAGGTCAAAGTTGGCCCATTGTCTTCAGATTACAGCAGCAGATCCAAATAGAGAGCCTTGGTTCTTTGACATCAAGAAATACCTTGGAGATTAAACATTCCCCTTTATAGCCTCCAGAAATGACCAGCGCACCTTACAAAAATTGGTTACACACTTCATCTTGCATGGAGGATCTTTATACAAGAAATCTCCACATCATGTTCTGTTAAGATGTGTAGACAAGTTTGAAGCAGCAACTATTATTGAAGACATCCATGGTGGAGAATGTGGTCCGCACATGAATGGGCTCATGCTAGCGAAGAAGATTCTATGTCTGAATATTATTGGTTAACTATGAAAGTTTATTGTTGTAATCATGTAAAAATATGCCACACTTGCCAGTCTTATGCCAACCTCATCAAAGCACCTTCTTTAGAACTACACAACTTAACTACCCCTTGGCTATTTTCCATGTGGGGTATTGATGTGGTTGGGCCCATGCCCTGGAAAGCAACTAATGGACATCAGTACATCATAGTGGCTGTTGACTACTTCACAAAATGGATGGAGGCTGCATCCTTGCTCACAATCACAATGAAGAACACTACAAGATTCATAAACAAGGACATCATTTGTCGATATGGAGTTCCTACCAAGAT
>JAOXJP010227963.1:0-11205 GCA_025762735.1 Platanus orientalis | reverse complement strand
CAAAATTGACCTGGGTGGAGGTAGTAAAGAGGGACATGGCAGCTTGTAATTTAACAGCAGATAAGGCCCTAAATAGAACGGAATGGCGAAACAGGATTCGTGTAGCCGACCCCAAATGGTTGGGATAAGGTTGTTTGTTGTTGTTGTTGTTGTTGTTGTTGGGTTCTTTCTTTCTATTTTCTTCATCTTTTCTATCATAAACTCCTCTATCTTCCTTTCCTTCATTTTGTGTTTCAAATTTTAAAATTATTGGCTACTTGTGTGATTTAAAGATTAATTCTTTGTGGATCAAAGTGTGTTTTTGCTTCCGGTATTAAATTGATGATTCCTTGAGATACTTGGTGATAACCAATATCAAATTTGGGTATCCCCTCTATTATGCTGCATCACAAACTTTATATAGAAAAGTTACACGATAGTTTTCCTAGCACATATCTAATCTATGAATACATATATGTAAATAATTTTCAATAATATAAACATATGTTTTATCATTTTTTTTAAAAGATATCATTTTAACTATTTTACAAATAAAAATTAAACAGTATTGTTTACCAGAACAAATTTTTATTATTATTATTTTTTTTTTTTTTTTTGATAAAGCGAAAATATAATTAAAATAAGAGGGGATAAGACATCCCCCAACCAAAATATAGCAAGCAACCCATCCAAAAAACAAAGAAAGCTCACATCCTTTCACAAACTTAATCTAATGTGACTTTATATCAGACCTTTATTTTGAAAAAAATCCAATCTTGGTAAACAACCTTTCAAAGCAAACCACATAAAGAAAAGAACCTTAGAGGACACTTTGATCCTCCAAATCCCCTCATCCCTCCCCTCCAAGAACCCATAAAAAAATTGATTGAAAAGGAGCCATCTTTTGTAGAATCCATCAATGGCAATGCACCCTATCAACCACCGGCTGCCAATGCTTTACAAGGCCCATGAGTTGGGCTATTTGGTCTATCTCCCAAACATTTAGGAATCGTCTTAGTTGAACATTGCAACTGTTCAAGTTCATACTCACATTCCAGTAGTCTGCAACCGAAGCATATCTATCAATGGCAAGGTTGAAGATAAAGAGGGCTTCCTCCAATAATGATCTTGTGTCACACAATCTATCTAACCAAATAGAGTCTGGTTACCATTGCCAATAACCATATTTGTCTGCAATAACCCTTCTCCAAAGGCTGTTAACCTCCAGCCCAAACCCCCACAGCCACTTAGATAGAAGAGCCTGATTAAAATCCCGAATTATCTTAATCCCCAACCCTCCAAACTTTAAAGGCTTAAATACATCTTTTCCAATCACCAGATGCAATCTATCATAGCCTTTCCATTTCTGCCACAAGAAAGTTCTTTGCATTTTTCAATCGGGTCCACCACCAAAGAGAGGATAACAAGGAGGGATAAATAGAAGGTTGTGAGAATTTACGTGGAGTTATTATTTTTTGTCAAGAATCAACAAATCGAAAATTATAGCAAACAAATAGATTTAGAATGGGTTTAGCGAATGCATGATAAATCCTATCAAAAGTATTGATATTAGCAAAACTTCGCCCAAAATTTTGCCAATATTTCGCTAATATCAACATATTTTTTTGTGAAATTTTGATGAAATTTTGTATTCCTCTCGTATTTCATTTTGGCCCCCTTTGAAGTGTGAAAATTTCGACTAAAATTTGCTAAATTTTGAACCATGCAACTAATGGCTTGCTTTTGCCTAGTCTAACAATAAGGTATACCATACATTTCAAGTTAAGAGGAAATTATGTCATACTATAAACTCAAAAAATTCAAACAAAACAAGTTGCACCAAACATCCCTCAAAAACCAATACACCAATCATAAAAGTTGGACTCAAACATGAGACAACATGGTCGCTATGTAGCACATCAACCATTGGCTCAAGCCCATAGTTCAAATATATTATACATATAATTTTGTTACGAATAAGAAAAGAATATTATAAACAAATTTACAATTTAAATATGAGTATTAAAAAAAAAAGTAACATCTACATAGAAATAAATCCAAATCCATAAATATGGGTTGCACAGACTCTTCTAAACAAGCAAAGTACCTAGACTGATGCATTTCACACTCTAGGACTCCCTGCTTTGAGGGCAATCCCTCTCTCTCTTATATATATACATGTATAGAAAGTGCGGACACTAACACGGGACATATGGGTAGGGTAAGGTACTGTACTGTACTATATGGCAACACGACAATTCTTGAAAAACTAGGATACAAGACGGAAATTAATTAATTAATATTTTTACCTATATTTTATGTTTAAAAATAAATAACATGCATCAAAATGTTTGAAAATATATCTAAAATTAATTTTAAAGTAATAATACATAACAAAGAAGTATATTCATACCCATACAATGATGTTTAGTATTTAGAGTACAAAGTACTAAGAGTTAAAAAAAATTACAACGAAAAAAAATAAATATATATATATATATGCACAATAGCCAAAAGCTCAATTGAATAACAAATAGAAGATGCGGAAGCAAAAACGTATTTTAAACAACCAAGAATTGATCTTTAAAAAACACACAAGTAGTCAAAATTCTAGGAATTTGTGAATAAAATAAAGAGGGAATTAGAAGAGTTTTGAATAGAAAAGAGGGGACAGAAACCCAAAAGGACAATTCTGAAATTTTTTATAGAATCCCAAAATTACCAAATTACCCATGATAGTGCTTCAGAAAATTATGAAATTTTCCAGATATGTTTTGACATATCTAAGGATTCTATAGTCAAAATTTCATTGATTTCTGATAAGATTTGCTATATGAAATCATAAAAGTTCAAACCTTGGAAGATTCTATAATAGAGATTTCATAAAACTAGTGGAATCTTTTCCAATAATTTAGCAAAGAAGAAAGGAATCAATGGAAATGTTTAGGGGTTTAATAAGGGATCCTCGGAGGTTAAAAATCCCTAAAAGAATTTAGAGAAAGAAGGTGTCTAGAGTGTAAGAAGAAGTTGGGATTTAGAAAAAAGAGAAAGATTGAGAAGAGCAGTATCACAACTCAACCCTTGGAGAGAGAGAGAGGATAACAAGGACCAAGCCCACAACACACAAATATCAAAATTCAAGTCACTCTTCACTGATTTAATTCATGTTTAAGGGTGCATTTAAATAGGCTTACAGTGCAAAAAAATATATAGATATTTTCCTAATTTAGCAACTTATAAATTCCTAAACTTAAGACTCGAGTTTTCAAAAAACTAAACTACTAAAACTTGACTTTCTAAAAACACTTAAGAAACTTCTAATAAGGACTTTATAATTTAAAAAGGACGTCTAAACAACACACTTTCCTAACTTTAGACTACTAACACTTAAGACTTTCTAAAACACAACCTTCTAAAAACACTATTACCGTCATTCATTTATATCCCTTTGGTAATTTGGTCATAACCTAACAAAATCACTTCGGTTTTACGTAATCTTGGTCTCATTAGAAAGGTAATTGAATAACCTCTCTAATGATACCAAAATCAAGCCCAAAAGGCAAGTTTTGGCCTCAGAAAACTTGGGATAAAAATCAGCTTCCGGATTGTCCTAAAATCCTAAACTAACCTTATCTTTCAAGTCTTGTTACAAAAACAACCCAAGAACTAAACCCAAATTAATCTATGGCACAAAAGACCTTATTACAAAATTATCTCACCCCTTAAAACACTTAAACTAACCCATATTTTGGCCCCATCTTGAACTTGATTCTCTTGTAGATTGGCACATACAATAACCTCTTGATTATTGTACACCACCGATTTACTTTTACAGCAGGTTTTGAGCTCTATCCTTCTCAATAGAAAGCCAAAGTATGGTAAATAACTAAAATATAGGATAACATATATATGCTCTTATAATTAGATGAGACACACCATACACATGTTAGAATCTTAGACCTGCTCTTAAGTCTTAACCAACTAACATAGGTAGAAACATATCTAATGTGCATGCTCGAACACAAAAGCACAAGATAAATAACACTGCTGGTTTTTATCTGAAAAGAATGCTATATCAAGGTGTTCATCAATGATATCCTACAGGAAAATTTTTCAAGGCAGAAAAACATCAAATAACCCATAAGCAACTTAACCACAGTGCACTACTAGGTTCCGACAATAAGGAACCCATACCCTATGGTATTTGAGTTGTGCGAATACCAGCAACCAACAAATGCAGTGCTCATGTCTCACAGTACAAACCCCATGGAATGTAGGATCCATAGTGTTGGAACCTGCTATCATCCAGGCCTCATTCAAAAAAAGAAAAAGAAAAGAAAGGATGTATCCTTGGTGCATGAATGGCATTGAATGACATTAGATTTAGTGTACAATTATCATCAAAATAGAGAATAACAAGAAGGAATTGAGATATACTGTGTCAGAAGTAATTAGAAGTGTTGGTTCAGTATCCTTCTCTTGATAACCAATGGTTTGAAGCTTTGACACAATGGCATCTGCCTGAGAAGAAATTTCCATTCAATCATAGGTAAAAAGACATAAATTGAACTCTCCCTCATGATGATACAACCAGAGACCCAAGATAGAGAAACCACAGAGCATCTGACAAATGATGGTGGAAGCACTAATGGGGGTGGGGGGAGAAAAAATAATGAATCAGAATCTAAACCCCATAAAAAATATGAAACGTGATGGTGGAAGTACAAATACATGGGAAAACACCATCAATGGTCAACATTTAGCAATGCATTTATAGGTATCTGAAAAATTGTATTTAAAGGAAAATATGACATTGTTCATGTGGTCGAATTCCTTCCCAGCTCGACTTGGCTGAGATCAGCAATGATGTCACGATTGTAGAATATGGTTTTTTCAGGAGATGAGCCGGTTTTCTCCCTATTTGATGAGTTGACATGACACTGAGTTGGATTGATTCATCAAGGTTCAGGCTTGCATTCTTATGTGATTTTTTTCTTGCAAATAATTTTGCTCAATATATATATTTTTATTTTTTATGCACATTTGTTCATCTTTTACATATTACTTTTCAAACAAGATCTCTCTCTCTCTCTCTCTCTCTCTCTCTCTCTCTCCATATTTCCCAGTATTAATCCTTTTCTATTTGAAGTACAAGCCATGCTCAACAACCTAGCTGTTACAAATTCATTTGCGGTCTAAAGTCACCAATTGGTAGGGCTGTGCACAGGTTGGCCTGAGATGACAAAACCACATTTAGGTTCTGAAGATATTACACACTGTGCTCAAACAACCAAATCTTGCCTCCCTAATGTAGTGACACCATTTTGACAAAGCTCTCTATGCATGCCAAGTGCAATTTGTGAAATCTTATATCAGATTAACTGAATTTTTTTACCAAATGACAGGCCAGCATTATTATTATTATTATTATTATTTTTGGTAAATGACAGGCCTTGCATTTATGACTCTCATATTTACAGACATTGTGTTGGTCTTGGGTTGCTGATTTTAATCGCTGCTATCCAGATGTGTTTGGATTTGATAGTGTAAAGTTAGGTTTCTCATTTTTCATAGCAAGGTTGATATTTTGAATTGAGGTTAAATGCCTGTGATTGAGTCAAGCTGTAAGTTGTTCACTGATTCAGTGCATGTCTGATGATGAGTTGGGTCTGGACTCTGGACCCTTTGCATGTTCACTCAGTGTAGCAACAGGATAACAGGATGACCTCCTCCTGTCCTACACATTTGAGTACATGTAGAACCACCACAACAACAACAGCAAAGTGACTTTGAATTTTTTTTTTTTTTTTTTGATGTTTTGAGATGGGTTATTTGACTTTTTAGAGGGTTTTTGAGATGGGATATTTGATTTGGGTAGTTGTCGTTGATGGAAGTTGAATGTGGTTTGTTTGATTATTCTGAAATAAGAAACAGTGAGTTTTTCTTCTATGTTGAAGTTGAGTTGTGTACTATTGAAGATAATTGGTCTTTTATGCACTACTGTCAATCTCAACTTATAATTTGACAATTTTCCTTAAGCTAAAAAATGTGGTGGATGTATTGGAAAAAAGAAAAAAGTCCTCCATTCTAAAGCCTTATAATTAATATTATTCTTGAATTTATTGGATTGAAATTTCTTGAGAGCTGTCCAAATACAAAATCCTCAATTTGGGATTCTTTCTTTTTATCTTTTATTTTCATTCTCTGATTAACAAGCAGAGATCTAGGGTATTTGGGTGATGTTTCAGACCAAGCCCAAGAAAATAGGAAGATAATGTTCTAAATGAACATTAAGCTTTGATGAAGAAAGACTTTGAAGATAGCTTTGAGTGGAAGAGGCTCTACAATTAAGTAATTAAGCTTAAAAGGCAACACATCCAGGCATGGGAGGTATATTATCTTGATAAAAGATTGGTACAATATAGATGTAGGATACATTGAGGACAAATCTTCTTCTCCAATACAGGTTTGCCTACACAATGATATCAATATAAGTAGATGTTCTCTGAGAAAACGAATAAGAAAGAAAAATATATAACATAGTTTGAAAGTTTTTACAGTTTGATTAAAAGAAAAAATTTATACAGTCTGTCTCTCAGTTCAAATCCATCTATTGCTGTCACACTGGCCTTTTTTCTTGGTATCTTTATTTTTAGCCTTTGTTGACTCTTTCCCTTGGATGATCAAATTATTCAAATATATTGCCATGCTATTGTGTTTTTTATTTTCTAATTTTGTTAATTTAAATTGTACAAGGCACGAGATACTGAGTAATTCTTTCTTTGGGAAGTTGATATATTGATCTGTAATGTATTTTCTTTTTAATTTCCTTTATAGATGAAGAAATCATACATCACCAAGAAATTGTACCTTTCGAGTCATGCTTGGGTTGATCTACCAGTCGATGGGATGGTTGAGGTATGATATTACCCTTAGCATAAACTGGTGATGGTATTGATGAATGTGAACTCCCAAATGGTTTGTGCAAGAGGTGAGTAAAACTTATCATTCACATCCCCATCCTTCATTAACTCATCTTATAATATCCCTCTCTTTTGTTTTGGTAGAGAGACGTTTGTCTATTTCTCCTTTGCTCTTCATTTTTTTTTTGGGACTAGAATCAAAAGTTGTAAAAATGAAATGTACTCAAGGCAGAGGATTTTTTTTCTTTTTCTTTTCTTTTTTTTTTTTTCTTCTGGAAGGGTTGTTTTCAGGCAGTTAAATCCCATAACGTGCATCCCCTTAAAAGTGGGCCCAGCCATATACGGCATGAATCCTTATCACAAATTGAAGATCCAGATGGTTTATATGGTTTAGCATCCACAACGAAGGAGAACAAAGGTGGTTGGTAATAACCTAAAGGCCGGTTGCAGTCACCAATTGAGAAAGAAACAGTGAAAACAAATTTTCACATGAGCTGCTATGAATGGAAACATATTCCTTAACAAGGAGGACCAAACGCATGAAACCCACTACGACTACAAGGAAACATATTCCATAACAAGGAGGACCAAATCCATTCTAACTCCATGGCCTTCAATCGAGCTTGGACCATCATTGAGGGTGACCATTAAGAGAGTTCTTGACCCTACTCAAAGCCATAGTGGGCTCCAACCAAGGTTCAAAATGTCGGTGTTGGTGTCGGTGTCAGCGAAATGTCGGTTGGGACAAAATAATACATATATCAAAAATGTCAGAATGAAATATTGTAAAAATCGTGGAAACTTAGGAAGCATATTTTAATATAACTACATAAACATAAGGAAACAAATAAATTCATTAGGAATGATAGCTTATTTTAATACACTTGTATTATAATATTCTTAGTAAATACACAGGTGTTTACAAAGATATTGGTACATAATGGTTGACAAACATATTATAATTTAACTGGACAAACATAAGAGAACAAGTATATTCTCTTCCTTTTTTTCTTTCATCTCTTCTCGTTCTTCCTCTCCCTCTTATTTTCTTTGGAAATTATCATTTTTCATATGAATTTTCAGCATAACAGCACAATGTTGACATTAAGTAATAATACACTGCGAAAGGGGATATTCACTCAGCATGTTGATGTTGTACATCATGTTGACCGAATATTGAAGTTCAATACTGCAGTCAATGTTTCATGTCGGTATAGGTAAATGTCATGTTAGTCCTGGTAGACATGAACATATGTCGGGCGACATATAGGACATTTCAAGACATTTGATACCATGGCACCAACTAGGCCTTGGTTGACTTTAATCAATTTATCATACAGTGCATGAAAGGTTCTAAGTAATAGTTTCTCTATCGTATCCATCGAATCATAACTAATAAATCCAAAGCCTTTCATGAAAATTTGTTTTTTGTGCTATTCTATAAAACAATTCTTTATACAAAATAATATTTTAGATCACTTTTTTTAAGTTCCCTATTTTGAACAAGTACTACCTTAACTAGCCTATGCCAATTGGCGCAGATTCATTTGCTAGTAACATTCCAAAAAAATGCATTCATTTGTCATTGACATGCCAATTTCATGTTATTTTTTAGTTTTTTCTAAATAAAAATAAATAGTTAATTATACAAAAAATTTGGGAAAATTTTTTATGTTATTTACAGATGTTATATCATATGTAAAACATGTTAATGTTCATGTTTTTTTCTAGAGATTCAAATGGCTTCCGAAGAAGTAAGTGGGAGTGGGAGTGGGAGTGGGAGTCACAAGGACAAAGTTACATCGAAAGACATTGGGTGGAAGTTTTGTGTGACACTAACGGATAACAAGAAGAAAGAGATACATAATTTCTATAATAAAGAATATTGGGGTGGTATGAATAAACTTAAGCAACATCTTACCCATGTAAAATGTGAAACAAAAGGGTGTTTGCACATGCCTAAAAAAATTATGGACATGACGAATCAACAACTGCGTGATGCAAAAAATTTGAAGAAGATTGAGGAAAAGTAAAAGGTTGAGTTGTATGAAGAAATGAGGGAGTCTAGTAGGCATGATGAGGAAGATTATACTGGGGATAAGTTGGAGGCCGAGTTTCTAGAAGCAATTAGGGAAAGTAAAAAAGACAATCTACATGGATGAGTTGAGACGGCATTCAGCTTCTGGTTTTCCCAATGACAGTAAGTATATGCTTGATGGTTCCAGTGTATATGAGAACATGAGGGATAATCCCATTGATCTTAAGGGGAAGGTTATTCGAGCACGAAATCAAATAGAGATGACTAAATTTGTAGGTATAGCAATGGCAAATAATAGAATTTACAAAAAAAATGGGAATAAACAAAAGAGGTTAAAAGACATATTTAACAAGAAGTCCTTTGTGGAGGGCTAAAGTATATGTAGGTGGATGGTAGCTAATGGCATCTCTTGGCATGCAACAAAAGGTCCATTGTTTTAGCCTATGATGGATACCACTGCACAGTACGATCCTGGAATTAGAGTCCTCACATCTTACCAGTTAAGTACCACATTTCTGAACCAAGAGGTTGAAATGTTTAAAGATTATATTCATCAATTACAAAGAAAATAGCCCAAGTATGGATGCATTGATATGTGTGATGGGATAACGACCATAAGGTCGTTGATAAATTTCATGATATATTCAAATCGCAACATGATATTTCATAAGTCATTGGATACCACAAGACAAAAGACAATGAAAGAATACCTATTCAAGCTTACGGACAAGGTAATTGATGAGATTGGGGAGAGTCATGTTGTCTAAGTCGTGAAAGACAATGAAGCAAGTTTCCAAGCTATAGGAAAGATGTTTATACTAAAGAGAAACATCTTTATTAGACTCTATGTGCTACCCACTGTATTGATTTGATGTTGAAGGATATTAGGAAGATTAAAGCAATACGTGAGACCATTGCAAAAAGAATGGAGCATAACCTCTCCTATTTATGGTAGTACCCAAACAATGAACATTATGAGGACATATACAGAGGGACATGACTTACTCCACCCCAAGGTTACTAGATTTGCCACAGAATACGTGGCATTGGAAAGCCTCATTAGGTACAAGGCACAATTACAAAAATGTTTCACTGTTACTAGATTCTTAAATGCATTTGGCATCGAAGAAAGAAAATAAAGCATTTGGTAGAAGACGTTTGTGATATAGTCCTCACACATAGGTTTTGTTCTAACGTAGAATTATGCAAAGTGATGAGACCTTTGTTACATATTCTAAAAATTGTAGAACAAGATCAAAAGCCTACAATTGTAGGACAAAGGAGACCAACAAAGATAAACTAACACATAGTTAAAAGAAATTTTGGAAAATCATTGATGCAAGATGAGATAACACATTCCATAATGACTAACATGCAACAGGTAATGAATAACCTCTCTCTCTCTCTCTCTCTCTCTCTCTCTCTCTCTAAACATATATATATATATATAATTGTTTACCATTGACTATTACAATGTATTAGTTTTGATAAAAATTCTTTGAAGTTTATATGACAACCAATTTTTTAAATTCTACGAGACAATATAATAAAGGGCTATCATCACATTACAAGTTAAAACTTGACGTGAAGAATACAATTCGAAGATTGGAGCTTGATGTTATCAAACAAGATCTATGTAAGAGATAAGTTATCTTTTATTTTATTGATATTAAGCATATTGTTATTCAAGAAAGAATATGAGATATATAAGTTGACTGATTTTCTTCTTATCCTAATGAATGCAGTTGCAAGGTTTCATAGATAAGGAGGGAGAGTTTGACTCGAAGCTAACTCAGCATTCTTGGCAGACATGCCTTCCAGGTATTGTTTATACAATCATATAATACAATATTTTTTAAATAATTAGGTTTAAGTGAAAAATTGGTGTACCCTTTAAGCGATGACCCTTATTCCCCGGATGTGGCAAAAAATTGGCGAGGGGCACCTCATTCTCCGGATGTGGTGAAAAATTGGTAAGGGGCGTTGCATCGGCACCCAAATGCAATGATAAATATGCAAGGGTTCCCACACCATGGACGAGTGTAGATAAAGAAGTTAGTCCAAGAGAGTAGGATTCGTTTACCAACTTGGAACATAGGAACCTTAACAAGTAAAAGTGTAGAGTTAGTGAACACCATGAAAAGAATGAGAGTTAATATTGTTTGTCTACAAGAGACTAAATGGAAAGGGGAAAAGGCTAAAGATATTGATGGTTTTAAACTTTGGTACACAGGAGAAGCTAATAACAAAAATGGGGTAGGAATA
>JAOXJP010227962.1:0-11205 GCA_025762735.1 Platanus orientalis | reverse complement strand
ATGAATGAATATGCAAATGAATGCAAAATGAATAACAAGTATTACCACTAAGTTGGTTGATGTTGTTGTTCTTACCATGTGGCAGTACTCCTTGTTGAGCTGATTGGCCTTATACATCCACTTCTTCTTCAAGCTATGGCACTAAAGCTTCTTGAGCTAGGCCAACCACAAAAGGGTTTTCTCAAGGGATAACCCAAACCATACCTCTCAAGTAGATGCTAGCTAAGTTGAGCTAAGAGTGAACCAAGAGAGATTTTCTTGAGGTACTTCCAAACTTGGAGCTCAAGCAATGAAGGAATAAGGTTTCTCACCCTTGGAGGCTCTTTTTAGTAAACAAATAACACTCTCTTGAATGCTTGAAGATTTCTTGTGTCTCTTTCCCTAATGGAAAACATTTCCTTTTATAAAGAACATAAAACGCTCACAATCTTTGGATTGAAATCTTTTTAAATGGGCAAGAAAAATTGGCCATTAATTTAAAACCGAGTTTTGGCAGACTCCTAAAATCCTCTACCGTGATTGATCATAGGGTTTGTGATTGATAATGGGGTCATTTTTTGTGACCTCCAAAATATGCTGGGGGTATTGAGTGTTGTGGGCCCACTTTTAAGTCATAACCAAGCCATGATTGATCACGAACTTTGTGATCGATCACGAGGCTTTTAGAACCCATGTTGTGATCCATCATGGAGAAGAGGCCTAATCCTCAGGAGGCCAAAATCTCTGATGGTGATTAATCATGGGCTTTGTGATTGATCACAAACAGTGAATTCTCCATACTTCACTTTTGTGATCGATCATGGGGTTTGTGATCAATCACAAATAGTGAATTATATACATTCACTACTATGTACATCTAGGGGAGTCCATATCCACTTGGGACCATTTTGGGGTGTTCAACCATGTGTGGGGACATGCCTTGGGTCATACTACATGGACCCTATGAAGCTACATGCATGCCTTTACCTTCTCGGGAGTTGGAGCCCGGCTTAAGTCTTGGTATTCAAGGCTTAACTGTTGGAGATTCTTCCACACCTTTGGCCATGGATTTGAAAAATGATGCCCTTGCATCAACACCTTCTTGTAATATTTTTTCCAAGATATTTCGAACCCTGACCATGAATTTTCTTGAAGTTTTCTTACTTTGCGAGAACCCAAAAACCTTCTCTTCATATTTGGTGACTTTTAAGGCCTCAAGTCTAAAACCTATTCGGTTAGGAAGCTTTATCTTGTTTAAACGAGTAATTTGACATGATTTTTGTGAGTTTTGGAAAATACTTGGGGTTTATAGGCTTTAGGACACATTTCGGAACTTTGACCATCATTTCCGACGGTGATTGGGTTTCCACCAACCAATCGCCACCCTTGGGCTGGCCTGAGTGGTCGTGGATGGCTCTCCTTGCCTTCATTCATGGGTTGAGGCTCCTCTCATTCACACTCTTCTCACTATGTTAGATGCTAGACATGAATGAATAAATCTTGGTCATTCACCCACCAAGAGGTGTCATGCTGCCACATGCATGAATTTGTCACAATGGATTGCATTCATGCACTAAGAGTACTCATTCTCACACATTCACACACATTTTTGTAAACTGTTAGAAAATTTATACCAATACATATTTCATATCTGTATCCACATCTAATTTCTTTGATTCCCTTTTGTAGAGTGATGGCGCTTAGGAGGAGAATTCTATATGACCGAGGTGTCGCGAAAGCTTTCCTTCTCCCATTCATCAGACTCACGAATGGGTGCATAGCTGAAGTCTTTTCGACCTTGAATTTGTCAATCACGTGACCGAACATGTGCCAAGCTAGCCAGATTTTATTAAGGCTATCTGTAAGGGTTGGTGTTGCTTAGATAGCCGTGCTCACCGGGATAACACAGTTCGTGAAACCTTGCTGCCCTCCATTGAAGAAGGAGAGACTCTTAAAGATTCCACCAAAAGGACCTTAGGAGTTTAATTCAAAAGATCCATTTAGGAGAGGCCAGATGGGTAGGCAAACTTTACAGAGGCTCTTTTTCTTTTTCTAGTGGTGGGAGGGGATGGGAAGCTCTCATTGGATATTGCCTTGACCAATATTGTACGGAGATAGACACTGTTGGTATGGTTGAGGCGTTGCGTGGTTCTACTAGCAGCTTTGACAAGCACCACGCTATGGTGGCAGAGGTGATTTCGAGAGAGTGCCCTGACACTAACACCTTTCTATGTCAATATGGTGAGGTGGGTATCTCGTTATAGGAGTTTATTGGTATAAGCCATTTACCCTTTGAGGGGAGGCTGATGGAGAAGTACATCCCCTTCAATGCTCACTTCGAGACACTTTCTACCATGTACCGAAGGTTATTTTAGATATTTTTTGAGTTTGATGACTTAAATGTCTCGTATGGCAACTAGCTCGGATGCATTTGCAAGGGTCCCTTAGGTATGACTGTTGGAGTCAAACCTTTGTCATGGACCAAAAACAATATTAAACGCAATGTCGACCTTGATGGTCCTGCATTCTTGGTAGGAGTTTATGTGGCATTTTTTAGTGGGTGGGCTCTCCCAAGCAGCATGGGTGAGCACATATGCCCTGGAGTATTCAGAGCTACTACTAATCTAGCTGATGGGATTCACACGAACTTGGCGGTCCCTATTCTTTGTTGTTTGTATAGCGACCTACGAGATATTGTAGACGCAGATCTTGAAGAGGGACGAATAGAGAAGAAATTGGTATATCTCCCTCTTTAATACTTTTGTTCATGGTTAGGACTTCACTTCCCTTCCATCTACTAGAGAGGAGAGAAGAACCTTCATACCATTGCATACATCAACACTTTAAAGAACTGAAGGAAAAAAATGGTGTTGCAGCCCGCCACTTTGTTTTGCTTCACTCATAAGTTTGTCCTTGTCCTAGAACACTTTTTTGGAAGACAACCCTTGGTGGATGATGGGTCACTCATAGGGGAGGCATTAGCGTATTTCTGCTCCCTTTGAAGTGGCTGCTTAGCATAGAGGAGGGATAGGCATTTTCATATTGAAGCCTATAATCCTAATCAGTTTGCATGCCACTTTTCATGTTTCCAAGGACTTATCTCTCTCCCTACTCATGCAAAGATGGTGGGTAGGACAATCAACTTGAAGAGGATCAAAGAGGCTTATCTATACTTCCTGCGATCAAGCACAGGTAGCCGTGTAGCCATCCTTGAGGAGATGGCTGAGCAAGACAACCTCCAATTTTACTATCACTATGCCATGGTGGTAGAACTCATTATTTTTAGTTATAAGATATAATGAGGGTGTGGACAACTCCTAGATTATTTTTTATGACGGTTAAGGCACTATAATAATGGCCGACAAGTCTCGGAATAAGATGTTGGCCAAGAAGACATCAGTTATGCAATGGCCTAAATGATCCAATAAATGATTGCAAGGTCATCAGGAGGATGCTGATTTGGTTCACTATCTCCTTCAGTAACCGAAGGAGATGAAGAGCTAGGCAGGCCTAAAAGAAAAAGGGGCCCGAGAATTAAGTCCCAAGGGAAGAGACCATAGCACATTATGTTCCTTGACAGAGTGAGGGAGCCTGAATAGATACCTCCCATTCATGAAGACAACTTTGAAAACATTGGGGGTTACCCTTTTGAAGAGCCGCAAGATGCAACCGCTAGAATGAGACTTCAGCGAGAACAAGGTGATAATATCCCTTCAATTAGGGAATTTATGATAAGGGGAAATACCTTAGAGGAACAGAGACAACTGGCCAATATATTGCTAGTAATGTAAGAACAAGGCTTAGTACGACTTTTCAATCGTCCATCCATGTTTCTACCACTACGAGGCTTGAATCAGGGAGCCAGATGGGACATGAAACTATTCCTACTAGACCTGAAGCACCCAAAAGACTACAGGAGCCATCAAGGATCCAGTAATATACCTCTCAGCGATAATCATATTGTGTTTCCACATTAATTAGGAAAGAGCTCGAGGCTTTGTGGAATTTGGGGAGCAATGTGTAAGATCTCATTGCTACCATGAATGGGTATAATCTAGAGTCATATCCTTGATTATGTCTTCCAAAGGGTGACTGGCATCATATGGGAGCTTCAGACATATATTCCCACCAGTTAGGATATTTTCATGGTAACCCACGACACCCTTCCAAGTTTTATCAAAAATATCAAGAAGGAACTAGCGACCATAGGCAGGAGCCTACCTTTTGTAACATCTAAGTCTGTGCATGGTACAGTGGAGAAATGCTTAGGGGAAGATTAGGTGTTTCATTTTGTAGTCGAATGATCCCTTGCCATTAACCAACCCACCCATTTCAGTGATGAACCGAGCAATGAAGAAGAAGCGGTGGTGCAAGTTTAGTAGGCAACAGCTGCATCATATAAAACCATATGACAAGAACCCTATGTCCCTTTTAAGGGGAAAGGTGTTATTGAAGATGATAGGCCTTCTCACATATCTAAGGTGGGGACTTCTTCAAGCGTTCCCAAGGCTAGAGGGTCTTTTGGTGCATACTCAAAATAAGAGCCACGAAATCCACCTTCACCAACTCCTCCTAAAGAGCATGTTGAGGGATACACATTTTTATGTTTATCATGTAGACTTAGTAGCACTCCTTTGTTACTTAATGTTTTTGTGCCCTATTTATTATTTTAAACTCAGGCTCTTGCAAAAGGTGTCGTGGAATCTATGCCTCTTGAGATGTAAAAGCCAACCCTTAAGGAAGCTAGTCCTTCAGCGACTACACAAACAGAGTGCTCCAATATTAGGGGAGAAAGTCCCAATAACCTAACAAGTAGAGAAACCATGCCCTACCCTCACACTCAAGGAATAACGGGACATAGTTGAGTCGGTGTTGGATATGAATTTTGATGAAGCTAAAATCGGCTCTTCTTAGGATTCTAGAGTGTTTATAGATCTTTAAATACCTACTGATAATTTGCATGATGTGCTTACATCCGAAATGGAGGAGCTGGTGGATTATGAGGACTTCAAAAGGGATGATCAATGATGGGCTGATGGTTCTGGAGAAGGCAATCTGCTAGTCAATAAGCTGGAAGATATTGGTTGTAGCCTAATAGGGTCACTTATTGAGACTGCTAAAGAGGACAATGAACTGGCAAAAGATGCTAGTGAGAAAATCGCTGCTGAGAGTGAATTTTCCGGTCTTGTTGCTGACATGGAGATGTTTGAAGCAAGTTATGCTCCTGAGGTTGAGAAGACCCAGGATAGAGTTGTTAGTGAAGTTAACGAATTTGTCACTAAGCCAACTAATGATGTTCTCATGACACTGTTTACTTCACTTGTTGAGGGAGGGAGCAGTGTGGTCCATGGAGAGTTGGGCACAGGGGTAATCCAAGAAGGAGGCTTGGTTTAAGAGGAAGTGGCGATCACTATAAGTCTTCTTGAACCAAACGTTAACCCTCCTATGATGGGACAAGTAGATGATGAGAACTCCTAGATGTGATGGAACTTGAGAAAGGTACGTGTTATCCTCCCTTTTTTTATTCTTCACACCATTTATCTTTATACATCTTCATGAGCTAAGTTCTCCTTTTGTCATTTAACTAGCTGTTAAGGAAGACCACCCTGCAAGGTAGGAGTTTACCGAAATTCCTCCCATGGGCTAAGGTGAGCTTTGCACCTTGCCATGAAGTATATTTTGTATGTGCCCTTGTTGATGCTTTTCTTGACTTGCCTAAATGAAATTATGAGCACTGCTAGTGCCATTTGGTGCTCATCCAAGATCGCGTCCACATTTGTAATCTACCTAGAGATGATTGATCTGGTAACAGCTCTGACACCCTTGTCACCTGATCTCATGAGTACACAAGATGAGGTACTGACAACCTTTACCAAAGATGTGAAAATCCATGTTCTAATGATGGTTTCCTACAAGGTGTAGATATGTTCTTCGAATCCTTCGTGAAGAGGTCAACTTTGGCGGCAAAACTTGCGAACATCGAGGGCAACACTGAGGCCCAAGACGATTTAAGCGTTGTAAAAGCTGAGAAGAAGGCTTTGATAGAAGAACTCGACCGAGTTTGTGATTCGGTGGTGAGTATTGACACTAACTTAGCTGACGCTAGGAAGGAATTATTAGGGGTGTAGGGTCGGGTTGCAGATCTTACAGTGACCCGGGAAATGAAAGAAGTAGAAGGGGCTGCCCTTAAATTAAGAATTGCTACGACTTCTTCTGCCGTTGACCATCTTCGCGAAAAATTCATCATGCGGGGTGATCAAATTTGGTCCTCCCTAGCTACTGAAGAAGACTTATATAAATGCCTTCTTTCTACTTTCCCAAAATGATGTAACATTTTAATGAAAAAATAAAAGGGATGAAGTTTTATCAGTATCATCTTATTGTTCTTATGCAATTCCTCTCTCTTAACATTTTCTTTGTATGCTATCTAAACATAGGACATATCTATGCTTACGTACACACCATAAAGTCCTAACATATGAGGGTCAGTACTGCTGAGTACCGCATCATCATTATTGGTTTCGGCGTTATGTGAGCCAAAACGGGTTGATGTTATAAGAGTCACACATGATTGACATTATCAGAGTCACAACATTATAAGGGTCAAATACGGGTGACATCATGAGAGTTTGACGTGACTGACACTATGAAGGTCAAATATAGCTAACGTTATGAGAGTCAAACATGATTGACATTATAAGAGTCAAATATAGTTGATATTATGAGAGTTGACCATGATTGACATTATGAGAGTTAAATATAACCGATATTAAGAGAGTTGAGCATGATTGACATTATGAGAGCCATGAATGTGTGAGCTGAGAACACGAACACACACACATTTTCCATATAGGTAAGATAACATGCCCTTATAAAGGATGGTGTAATGGTATATCTCTGAGGTGAAATCATCAATGTTCTTCTGACAACAGTATCAAGCCATTGCTTCGGAAGAGGTGCATTATTTGTGTTGTTTTAAACTCGGACCATCGCAGTAAAACGGATGCGTTGCTTTTGCTCTATTTTTTTAGGCACCTTTTTCAAAGAGAATCGCAACCATTCATATGTTTATAAATAAGAGGGTTATGCCATAACGACTCTCATTCCTTTAGATTTTGACGTCCAATTTGGTAAGGGGTCTCGCATTAGATATCTAAGGAGGAGAACTTCATAGGGAGAGTCCTTTACTCAAATATACTGATCGTCTTTTTATTTTGTTGTATGTAGCAAGATGGCTCCAAAGAGAAGGTTGACCAGTGTTCCTGAGGTTGGAGAATCACCACGATCACGAGTAAGGCAGAACGAACTTCTCCCAACTAGAGGGGGAGATCCTCTATCCTTGTTTAACTATAGTAACCATTAAACATTTCATCTATCATAAAAACTAACACCTTTGGTTGCCATAATCTCACTATTTTGATGTTACAAACATGATGATAACACCTACTATTGGTGAAGTAGAGATGCGGGCCAATAATGCTCATAGGGAGTGGGATGCACTTATTAGGCATTTAGTTGGCATGTCCACTAAAGAGGTTGATCTTCCTACCATTCTGGAAGAAATCATTGACATGTTGTCTCACATAGAAACTCACGTATATAACTCAGAGTTCAGAGGCACCGTGGTATGTCTCCTTGATGCTTTATCTAAACTCTATGAAGAAAAGGATATCAAAATACTAAAAGGGCCATGTGGGCATTACGGAAAGACCGGGTGGTCTACTCTCCCAACTTCAGGGAACCCCGCCTTGTAATGCCCTATTTTATACTTGAAGGGTAAAATTATAATTTTACCGCCATAAGGGTAAAATTATCATATATCATATTCTATACATAGCTTAGGTTGTTTAGGAACCTTTTGGACTGAGTTAGAAGTGTAGAACCCAAGTTGGGCCTCGAACATTTTAAATTCAAAAGTTATCCTGACTATATAATTAGGGTGACTTCCCAGATCCATTAACACTAATCTTGAGTGAACTAGATGTGAGCCATACCTTGTTGGAAATTTCTTCGAGTCTTCTTGCTAACACAATAAACGGATCCCAATTTAGAGTTTTATACAAAAAGTTATGATTGTTTTACCGCGACATGTTTTTGTTGAGAAAATTTTGGGCAGTCTCGGGTTGTGCAGGTCGAGCACTCCAAACACCACTTAGGCGCCTGAGGTGCACCACTTAGGGTGCCCCAGGGTCATGGGGGGCTCCCTAGCTCCTGAAGGTTAAGAAAAATTAATCCAAAATTTCCCCAAAAGGTGATTTTGTGATGTGGCACTTGCTCATTGGTTCCCCAAACATGTGGGATATCGTCATAGGCAAGTTATAACCTTACTAACACCTCAAATAGTTCATTTTGCCTCATTAGGAAAAAGAGAGAAAGAGTTAGAGAGATGAAAGAAAGTTCTTGAGAAAATTGTGAGAGTTCCTCCTCAATTGGGTAAGTTTCACTTCCAACTTTGAAAATCTATTGAGATTAGCTTGTTTTCTACTAGAACTTCCTAGTTTTATTTTTTTAATATTAAATCTACTATAATATTGTACAGCGAGGTGGTTTGAGGAGGTGAAGTGAAGGCTCCATTGCCTAGAAGCTTTTGGTAAGAATATCTAGCTTGTTATAGATGATTTGATATACTTCCTATCTGGATTCATTTGCTTCTTGTGTTTTGGTTATGGAAACTCATTGAAATCTCTTAAAACTATGTGAATCATTGAATCTAAGCTTCTTGTAAGAATAACTTGCATACTATGGATGATGTGATGTAAATCCATCTTTGATCTTTGAAATTTGTGATTGAATCCTTTAGAATCTCTGGAAAATCCTTGGCTAATCCTTCTAACGTGGTTTAATTCTTGGATTAAGGTCTTTTGTAAGAAAATCTTGCATACTATGGATGATTTGATGTATTCTCCTCTTGATTCTCTTAAATTTTTGTGTTTTGATTATAGAAACTCTTTGAAATCTCTAAAATTATATGGAAACCCATGCTCTGAACCATTAAACCTTGTGAATCCTTGACTCTAAGTTTCTCTAATTAGTAAATCTTTCCTACTAGGAGTGATTTGAGGTGAATCTCTCTAATGATTTCAGATTATGTGATACTATACATGGAATTCTCTAAGATTGTTGAAATTATTTGAATTCAACCCTTTGAAACATATTAGATATTTTATTTTCCAGCTTGTTTAGTAAGTCTTCATGCTCTTTATGCTTGGGATGACTCCTCTTATTGAAATCTCTGAAAATTCTGTAGACCTATGCTTGAGACCATTGGATTTTTTTTAGTCTTTAGATCTACACCTATTTTGTGAAAGATTATTAATCCTAGACATTGCGTGGACTGATCTCCTTCAAGGAATCCTTCAGAACATGTGAAATATGAATTTTCTCCATATGAATCTTTGAAAATCTATGTGAAGATGTGAATCCTTTAAGATATATTTTATTTGTGATTAATTTGAAAGGTAATCTTGCCTTGCCCTTTGTTTGGAATACTAGGAGTAATATTGGCTAACTTATGTGATTTAATTCATTGGAATACATGTGGGAATATAGTGAATTCATTGATTCTATTAAACTCTATGCCTCCTATGTGATTATGTGAACCATGTGAACCTTCGAATCCTATTACATGTTTAAATCATTAACTCTATGAGAAATTTTAGTGAATCATTGTGGCACCAAACTTACGAATATCAAATTATACACTAACATTGAATCTAAGAGAACCATGTACCCTTGAAGTGATTGATTTATGGAAATGCAATGCTTACAATTTCTTTACATATTATAGAAACATGCTGGTTATTAAAACTATATGGCCCTTTAGACTTGTTGATGTGAACTCTTTTAGACTTCAAACCTTTGACCCATTTTGGGCCCCGTCATAGGGCTAAGTATGACCATTGATTATGTGGACCTTGACACCGGACTAAGTGTATCATTGGTTATTTGGGCATATTCACAAGGCTAAGTGTGAAAAAGTACTTCGATATGCTCTTTGATTCAAGGATATCAGCCCTCCTCACTGGGGTTATAACAAGGACATCGGACCTCCTCCTTGGGAATAAATAAGGACATTGGCTCTACTCATGGGGTTTGGTACAAGATTAGGACCCTACCTGTGGGGTTGGCCAGAGCATACGAATACTTTATATTGAACCTTTTTATATCGAACATTAGACATTTTTTGTAATACCCTGCACCATGACACATGTATTACTGTGCACGTGTTACACTTATAATGCTAACACTTGTCACATAAGTTTTATACACACATAGGATCACTTAAATGTATATATGATGATCTAAATGTTAGAGTAACTTAGAAAGGTGCTAACAAAAATATGAAAAGAATTTATGAGTCAAAGTTATACCTTTATATAGGCATGAAATTCTAGAGTCTTACGCAACAAACGACAAGTAAAACAAACATCAAACAAAAAAGTTAAAGGCAATTAATTAAGCAAAGAAAATAAAAGGGGTCAAAGACATGACAATTTCTGAAGCTATCTCAGACGAATAACACAACTTTAAAAGTCAATATCTATCAATCCCGTAGGAATCACCCCATAAATAATATATGCTTGGAAAGATCTATGAGTCTACTTTCAATACGATAAACGGTAAGTGAATTAAAATTTCTTAGAAGAAGTTATGACAATTTTCCCAAAAAGTGTCTATAACATCTAGTATGGTATGAATCAGTAGATTTTAAGGTAACTTTAAAAATACACTAATAAACATTTAGAACGAATTAGAGAGAAAATTATATATGCTTGAAAAACTCATGAAATCTAGTTTCCAACAAAAAAAACAGAAAGTGAATTAGAGTTTTGTAGGAAAAGTTATGATCATTTTCATATCGAGTGTCTGTACTGGAAACAAAGTCTGGCGGGATGACATCATCAAAGTGGAGAATTCTGTATAACCACGATTTTTTTAACTTTTAAGGACTTTTTCAGTAGAGACCTACCTAAACACTAAATTGGAGATTAGGGTTACTATTTAGGCCTATAAAAATATAGAAATTCATAAGAAAGAGGATATTTTGAAGAAGTTTGGAAATTTAAGGATTTTGAAGAAAGAAGAAGAGAGAAAGCTAAGTTTTTTTGCAAGAGATTTTGGAATTTTTGAAGAAAGAACTTGAAGCTTCAATTTAATTTCGTTTTCAGACTAAAAGGTAAATAAACTAGAACAATTATACATCGTTTTGCATCCACATAAGTTTTT
>JAOXJP010227961.1:0-11205 GCA_025762735.1 Platanus orientalis | reverse complement strand
GCACTATCCCCTTCCTGGCCATCTACTTTACCCTCTTCCTAGAGTACGAGTGGCCAGCACCATATTGAACTCTATCATCACCACGGGATGGAACATCGACACATCTCTGCGCAGTCGGAAGAGGACTGTCATTAATCTGTAGGGGGCCACCTCTACTATGCCTCCAAGCCCTAGAACAGTCTATACCTCAGGCTCTCAACCGATCTTAGGCTCCCTCATAGTATACTCCTCACCAACCTAGGGCTCTCTTGTGGGATGCTCCTCCCCAGTCTGCTATCCCCTTGGTTGCTCAACCTCGAGCTCAACTTGAGGCATCTCAGTGTCTCTAGCAACACCTCCCATGTCTCCCGGGATGGGGATCTGTCTTTGTAACTACAAAACCAAAATACACGTGTCAAAACCATAAAATGATAAACAATAACAAAACAAAACAAGTGGTGATATGATTACCTCCTCTACCTCGGCCTGGTGTGTGGCCTTCATGATCGCAACCTCAACCAGATGGGCTTGGTGTTTTTGCCCTACCAGGGCAAAACACCTAGCTAACTTTTGGAGGGCACTGAGGTACACCTCCCAAGAAACCTACATAAGTACACAAGTCTTAGTTAAAGAAAAGAACAAAATGCAATGAGATTTTAATTAAACTTATAAACAAACCAAAACATACTTGAGTCATCCCCTCAGGGGGCACCCAACCCTCTGGAAGCTCTGCCTCAGGCAAAGGCTCCTCACGGGCCCCACCCTCAAGGTCAGCCACAACCACTACCTCAGGCACCATGCCCATTAAATCGAGCTCAGCTGGGGGAACTCTCCTTTTCCTCCCTTGAAGGGTTGAAGGTGCTGGCTCCTCTGGGGGCTGTGCAGCAGCGGCTTATTAAAATCAAGCAAGTGTAGTTAAGATTTCAAAAGAAACAAAATAAATTAAAATATTTTTCAAAAAAAGAAACAAACCAAACCACACTTACCGGAGGCTCAATGGGCCCACCCAAGGGCCCACAAGTTTGGGTGGTCCACCACATGATAATCTCGAGCCCAGTCTAGGAAAGCTATGACCTCAGTGCCCTCATCCCCTCGACTGGTGGCACCCTCAGTATTAATCACTCATGGGGGTGAGTGGGAGACTACATACTCCTCTACCCCACCCCCGACCTATCGCCAACACCTCTCACCAAGGTATATGGTCACCTCACCCAAAGCCACCAACATCACCCTCTGCCGAAGCCAACCCCAAGCTGAGTTTTGGTATCAGACATCATCTGCTTCCAAATCCCAACAAGTCCATGGGAGCCATTTGATTTGCACAAGCACAATAAAGTTTAGAAAATGATTTACAAAAAAAAATAATGAAAAAAAGGTCAAGGAAAAGCACAGTATACTTACCTAGTCGACTGTGAGTAGATCCAACTCACGTCGGAAGGCCAAGATTGACTTTTGGGTCTTGTGGTGGATAGCCTTCCACCTCACCATGCAAGGGAAGTGGAGTACCTCCTCACTCTTCCACCTAGGGGCCAAGGAGGGAAAGTGCTCATAACACCACACCTGTGAAAAGAAAAAAAGAAGAATAAGTCAAAGTTAAAATCAAATGAAAGATCAAAAATGAAAAACTTGAAAGAAAACAAATAAAAAGTCATACCTCCTATAGAAAGCGTAGGCCCACAAAGGCATGAGGGCTCTGACCCATCGAAATCTCGCTCATGTTGAGGTACATCCACTCAAGGGCAGATCTAGCCCAACTCCATGTGGCCACGAGGTCTAAATCCTCTAAGGCCGGCAATAGGTAAAAGTAAACCCTGTCGCTCTTCCCACAGAAGATCAAGCGAGTCAACATGTATAGCAAGAAGGCCCGGGTAAAGAATGCCTTCTCTGTTGGCGTACTCGTGTGTGTGGCCTAGATGTAGTTATTCTCGAACCATGATGGAAGGACACCTTTTGTGCCCTTGTAGTATACCACAGGCTATGGCCTAATGTAGCGAACCACCAAGTCAACATCAAAATCCTCTAAGCTCGGTGGAGGTGTCCCATCCATGGAAAGCCCAATCATCATTAAGAAATCAATCGGCGGCACCCCGATCTCCCCCATTGGAAGATGGAAGGCCGAGTGATGGAGGACCATCTCTCCGCAAGGGCCATCAATAGGGTTTTGTTAGCTGGCAACATCGAAAGAGTCAAGAAATGGCCAAAACCTATGGCCCTAACACTATCCTAGACATCCGAGCACATCCAGGCCCACAATCTCAAAACCCTGGACCACGAACCATGGCGCTGTACTACCCCTCTATCCTATAAAAGAAATATGCTAAAACATGTTAGAATAATGTTTAGAAGCAAAATGAAATAAAATATATCAAAATAACAAATCTGTCTCTCAGGCCTAACGCTATTTTTTAGGCCAATGCCAATTTTTTAGGCTAACACCTGTTTTTAGACCAATGCCTGTTTTTAGGCCAAAGCCTATTTTTTAGGCTAATGCCTGTTTTTTAACCCAATGCATGTTTTTTCCAACAACTGTTTTTTAAAAACATACAAAAAATAGGCATTATGCCTGTAATTTAGGGCAATGATTTTCAGGCGTAGGAAAACCCAAAAATCACCAAAAAAATGCACAAAAACCTATTATAAATCATTCATAAATCAAAATCAAAGTGACATCTCTATTTAAATGAATTTAAACATAAAAACACAATGTAATCCAAAGAAAAATGCAAAAAGAAACAATCAAAAACAACAAAAACATAAAATCAAGATCAAAGAATATTCAAAGCTAAAGAAAATATATAAAAACATAAAGTAAACTCATGATCAAGTCAGAAAGCTTACCCCATCCGCAACGGGGTGCTTCCATAGAACTCTCTCCTGCACCAAGAGAATTGGAAAGTGATGGCTTGATCTCGCTTGACTCATTGTCGTCAAAAGCACAAACAAAAATAAGAACTTTTAGTTGAAAGTTGAAAAAGGAAGAAAGAAACCAATTTGTGGGGACCTCTCCACTGTTTTGTAACTGAAAATAGCAAAAGGAAACCCAAAAAGATAAAAGA
The DNA here is from genome assembly GCA_025762735.1 of Platanus orientalis. Taxonomy (NCBI): domain Eukaryota; kingdom Viridiplantae; phylum Streptophyta; class Magnoliopsida; order Proteales; family Platanaceae; genus Platanus; species Platanus orientalis. Next base: position 8,170 of record JAOXJP010227961.1, on the reverse strand, counting down.
AAATTATCGCGGGTCATTTAAACCTGTAACTGCTTTCAATGTCTCATCATGCTCCCAACACATGTTTTTTAATTGAATTAAAAACAGGCATTAGGCTTAATTTCTGCAGAATGTTATTTTTGTCTATAAAATAATATTTCAAACCATGTGTTCATGTCTATTCTCACAAACATGGCTTACAAACTGGTACAACTGGATATGTATCCCACTATCTCCACAAAGTTTACAAATTCCTTAATTACCCTTCCCCATGAGGAATGGGAGATCTAGAAAAGTCAAAGCCAGCTAGGGGCAACATTAGCTCTAGCACAAATCAATCTAGATTGACCACTAATAGAAGCAGCCATTTCCTTTTGGGATCCGACAGCTATGGTTTTTTGCTTCGGAGAACAAGAATCACACCCACTATTGAGGAGCTCGAATCCTTTTTAGATTGCAAACATTGTCTTGGTGCCAATGCCATAATTCTAGCTCACAGGCCTAGCTATTTGAAAAACTTCCACACATTGGCAATCTCCAAAGCCTCCCTACCTAAGGAAGCCACAGGAGAATATTTGCACTATCCTTTCGACCTTTTATTGGAAAAAGGTTGGAAGAAAATTGATGACTTCAACAACCCTATAAAATTCAAAGCATTCACCCTAGTTGTCTTAGGATAACCCCTGCTATCACATAGCCGCCATCACATCCACAACATCTTATTCGACATCTTGGATCAACACCTTCAGAAGAAAACACTCGCACCTATGATCATCTCGAAGACTATCTCTAGTCTCTCACATTGTGTACGACATCCCAAAGGCTAACTGTATGGTTGTCCAACTTTCTTACAAGCTTGGTTACAGGAACATTTATTTGTCATTGCATCTTTCCCGGCTTATATGTCACAAGATCTAGCTTTATCACAGATCCATATCAAAAGCCGACCTTTGCCAAACAGAACAACTACATTAGCTTATCAAAACCTATTAGCTGACATACATCCTGAACAGATCACTTGGCGTGTCATCTAGCACAAAGCACGTTACCCGCTCCTGCTACCAAAGACCGCACATACATGGTCATTACAAGAGTCCACCAAAGCACTCCTTATGTACCCATATGTGCTCTCCGACAATTGATACTTAGACAAGAACTCTTTGACTTCCCCACAGTTTTGGAAGATATATGCAAACTTGATCACCGTACATCCAATCACACATGGTCTACATTAGCCGCTCTATGGGATAACTCGCACACTGGAGTTTCAGGACATCCATAGCTAGTATCCACAAAGACACAGGCCATGACACCAGCATATGAGCATTGGCTTTTGCATAAGCCTTCTCTACAACTTGCTACACCCTCAATGTCTACCTCTTCGAACAAGAGACAATGCATCGAATCAACATCATCATCACATACAAAGCCTTCTCACACTCAAGTAGAGTATGAGCAAACATTGTCAGATCTGGCCAAAGAACGGTCTTCACATGCCCAAACCAAGGCTACTCTAGAAGCTTAGATACTCTTACGTACAGAGGTTGAGGTCTTAGGTGAGTGCACCCAGCATTGGAATGAACTTAAGCAGATCTCATTCACTCTTTGAAGAATGAATTGGATAACAGTAGGACTTCCCACAAAGACTTGGGACTTGAGATGAGACGCAGCAATAGCATGGCTTTTTTGTAGGATCAATGGATAGCCATGGGTTCACAAGCTGAGAGAACAAATCTTCTATTTAGGTTATGAACTAGTGCCACCTCTACCACCTCCAGCAGTGCCTGATCTTTAGATTTACATTTCATGTTGTCTTTTGATGTATTGGGGTAAATATCCCCTCTTTTTGTAATCATTTTATATATATATATATATATATATATATATATATATATATATATATATATATATATAATTTACAAAGTTTTGTTTAAAAAATCATGTAGTTTAGATTAAAGGACATGAATTCACTTGAATGACTTATGCACTTGTAAAGCACCTGGCTATCAATTATAAATGAATGTAAAGAATGAACCTTACAAAATAATAAAACAAACCCTTCTTCTCTTCCAACTCAGTAAAGCAAGTTATAATTGCTCCCCCAAAGACTCGACTACAAAAGTGGAAGAAAGCACAACGTAGCAAAGCTATGGCTGACAAGTCACCACCTCCTCCTACTACAAGCATTACACCGCTTACCCTCCTAGAAGCATTTGTGGAAAACTCCCCTCCTGGTAGGACCAACCCTGAAGACACTCCCTCAGAGGGATTCAAATCAAAGGTAAAGCGATTAATGGGGGACTTCATGTCCCGGCATGGTTGGACATCCACCCCCAATTTTGGTCAATTTTCTTCATTACCTTAAACCTCTTCATCACCCCTTAGCCAACCCAGCACTAGTGAGCAGCCTCGAATTCCTACCCTATTCGAGTTCGAGAAGCTGATGTTTGAATATCTGATGAAACAAGGAGGACCTTATAGTTGGAGTACAACATCTGAAATATCACCTCCCAATACTGCTGAGCAAATTCTCTCGCATGGTTTGGCCTATACACAGGGCCCCATCTATGTCACAGCCCCAGTCTGACGCACAACTTCATATATGCGGCCAAAGCACTAGACCGTCTTCGACCTCGAAGAACAGTATGGGCCTTTGACATCAAATAAGAAGGAAAAGATGGATGAGACTGGTGCACAGATAGCAAAGCTTGTTGCACAACTAGAACTCATGAAAGGGGGACAGTTCCCCATCTCTATGGATTTTGAGGATCTTTTCATCTACCCTGGAGGTGTGTTACCACCAAACTTCCAAATGCCAAATGTTGAGAAGTAAGATGGTACCACTTGCCCTAGCATGAATCTCCGCATGTATTGCAATGCTATGTTCTAGTGGGGACATGATGAGCGGATCCTGGTCCAGATGTTTGACTAGAGTCTATAGAAGAATGCAAGGAAATGGATGGTAAGCCAAGAAAAGAGTAATATCAGTACATAGAGGGCCCTGGCACGGTCATTCATCAATCATTACAGGTTCAACCTTGAGTTACTCCCAACCAGAGAAGAAATCGAAGGAATGAGGTCTGCCTCAGGAGAGAGTATTAGGGATTTGGCATATAAATGGAGATTGAAGGCCTCCAACTTAAAACATCATATATCCGAAGAGGACATGATATCAACATTTATGAGAATGTTGGGTCCTACATACCAGCTGATGCTCCTGACTACATCACAGAACAATTTTGCTGAGGTTGTCAACAAAGTCGCAAAGGTAGAGTTGGCCATTAAAGCAGGTCTGATATCAGATGCACCTATTACTCTGGCCAGTTTCACCAGAAACACCCCAAAGAAGGCAACCATCACCCGGCTAAAAGAAAATCTTGTGCAAACTATTAAAGTCCCTTGGCCTAGCCAGAACAGTGGTCATGTTCTGCCTCTGCCGTAGTTGACTCAAAGCTACCCTGCAGCCATGACTATCATCCCTCCTCAAACACAGCAGCTCTACCAACCCAGATACTTAGGTGCACCTGGAGAAGAAAAGAAGAAAAGAAAGTTCACCCCTTTATCTTACTCCAACAAGTACATCATGGAGTATCTCATCAAGAAGAAGCTACTATAACAGATTGGCCCCAAATTTCCACCTTACCCTCTGCCCTACTGCTACAACTAAGCGGAACATTGTAAATATCACCAGACTCTGGGGCACACTCTCAACAGGTGTTTCTACTTAAAGCATGACATTCAGGACTTGATCGATGAGGATAAAGTATCATTTGACCCTACACCCACTAATCCTCTATCAAACTCCAACATCATCCAAGATCCACTCCCTGATCATAAGCCACCAAAAGCGGTCAATATGATAGGTACCACTAACACTCAATTCAACCCTCTCAACTACATTACGAAGATCTCATAACCCAAGAAAGTCATTTTCCTACCTGACATCAACCAAGTGTCCACCATATACAGATACTACCCTAAGCCTATTCCCCCTCCTGAGTATGAGCATTTGCTCACAAACATGTGGGATACAGCCTCGGATAGCCCAATCATAATTCTTTCCCCCTAATATCAACATATATGGGGAAGGTTCAGCAACTCATGACCCTTTCTCATCACCTCATATCATCCCACCACCCTCATTATATGCCCATCTTATAGACCTTTCATCTCCTTACCAAGTCATCAACATTACTCCACCAACCAAAATCCAATATTTGTTGAACCGAGTCCCTTTGGGCTACCTAATCGGGGAAGTTACAGATCCCAAACTTTCAAAGGACGAGCTGAAAGAGCTCACAGCTTTCATTACCTGGTCAGGCAGAATCTCCAAACTGATCACATAACTGCATCCCGAAGGCAAAGGGAAAGAGAAAATGGTAGAAGAAGAAGCTGAGATAGACTAGAGAAGCAGAAGAGAAGAAAGAGAATAAGATTTTTGAAGCATCTATTCGAAAGTCTCACCCATTCTTGATCGAGCAGTTATCCAAGACACCCACACAGATCTCTATTTTAGGCCTTTTGCTAACATCAAAGCAACACAGAGAGAGATTCTTGAGCATATTCAGAAAGTCCTTTGTGGATGCCTCGATCACACTAGATAAATTGGAAAATATGGTGGCAAGGGTATCAATGCCATGAGTTATCACATTCTCAAAGGACGAGATCCCCTAGGGTGACACTGTACACAACAGAGCCATTTACATCACGGCACATCACTCAGACATGTGCATTCCCCTCATCCTTGTAGATAATGGATCAGCTTTGAATATCTGCACCAAGGATACACTAGACACTTTGGGAGTTCCCTCAGACTATGTGAAACCTAATCCATGTGATATAAGGGCTTTCGACAATTCAATGAGTCATGGCCAAGAAGAAGTGTTCATTCCCCTAGTGATAAAAGGGAGAATGTTCCAAGTTTAGTTTCAGATACTGAGCATACCATCTTCCTTCACAATGCTATTAGGAAGACTATGGATTCATCAAGCGAGCATTGTCCCATCCACTCTTTACCAGAAGGTTAAGTTCATCATTAATGATGAGGTCATTATAGTGCCGACATATACGAATGTCATCACAATGACAGACCAAAAGATAGTAGGAGTTTGGAACCTACAAGCCCCAAATACATTCACCTCATATTAGTTTAAGGTTGTACATACAGAGAAAGAAGTGGCAGAGTTAAAGAGGAAGGCTGAAATACTTCTGTCAAAATTCAACGTGATGGCCAGAATGAAGTTCAATCCAAACAAGGGCATAGATAAGCATTCTCAAGGAAGGAAGAACCCCATTAAAGCTATCAAAGTGCCATACAAAGCAGGCCTAGGGTTCAAACCTCTTCTCAAGCATCAGTTTAAGAAAAACAAGAAGAAAAAAGCCAGCCGCAAGACCGCACTGCATTTTATATCAACTCCTGAACTCTCTAAGACCTGAAATACCCTACCAACTAATTCACCAATTCAATCAGTACCATCCAAGCCTGGCACAGAACACATACCTATAAAACCGATCACAATTCCTCCTCTAATTATCAATCAACATCCTACCTATCATCTCAAAGTTATTCATTACACCCACATGACCATCCCTAAGCCGTCCGTCCCTGAGATTGGGGAATGTTCAACCCCCAACATCTGAGAACACAGGGAGGACAACCCAACTCCTCTAAGTCTACCCTAGCTTCCCGGTGATGTCAGAATAACACTAAGTCAGTGATTGCGAGTGGAGAACTAAACTTAGATGAGATTGACCATGGCCAGGTCATCATGCCGAAATCATGGGTGCCCGTCAAAGCCGTAGAGCAGATTGGATGAGCAAACTCTATAGCAGTAGAAGATCAGGACCAGGTGATGAATGATTGAGAAAAGAGGCCAGGAAGAGCCAACCCTTCTCTACTCCAGTTCAAGTTTTCAAAAGCTTTTTATCTTTTATTTTCACCCTTTTTGTATAAGAACTACGTAAGACTTAATCCCTACCAACTCATAATTGTCAAAAACATTCGACCAATGCACCTGTAAGGGGTACGTAGAAAACCTGAGACACAACTTCAGGCCCAATCATATTTGTAAAAAAAATATTTTTGCTTTCTTTACCCTTGTAGTCAAAGAACTACGTGCGACTTGATCTTAACAAAGCAATGTTTTCAAAGCAATCATGCTAAAAGTCAAGTATGTAGGCAACCTGAGAAGTAACTTCAAGCTTAGCTGTTTTTTAAGAAAAATGTGTGAATTTGGTTCACCTAGAGACTAGAACTACCCGCAACATGATCCTGGCTGAACAAGCTTTCTTAAGTTTGTGATCAGTGCAAACATCGGGTATGTAGGCAACTTGGAGCTTATTCCAAGTCCAGTTGTTCTTCTCGGGCATTAAATACCCTTTTCATATAAATCAACACTAAAAGCTTTTTCTTTCAAAATAGGATCAAGAAGAATGGAATAACGACGAAATGATGCCTAAAGAGGTGATCAAAGCCTTTGAGTGCCAAGAGAATCAGAATCTTCCATCGGTAGATGACCTCCAAGAGATCAATCTTGGGTTAGAAACCATGCCTAGAATGGTAAAATTTGGGACCCCCAGCACTTCAAACCTGGGGCATGCCCTATTGAATCTACTTAAAGAATACATAGACATCTTTGCATGGACTTATGTAGACATGTCTGGTCTAGACACAGACCTTGTCACCGATAAGCTTCCTACCAACCCGAATATTCATCCTATCAAGCAAAGACCTAGGCACCTACAACTAGAATGGTCCCTAGCCCTCAAAGAAGAAATCCAGAAACAACTAGACGTAGACTTCAATTTATATGTCCAATATCCCCAATGGTTAGCCAATATTGTTCTTATACCTAAAAAGGACGGCAAAGTCCAAATGTGTATAGATTATAGAGACCTGAACAAGGCCAACCCCAAAGATGACTTTCCTTTACCCCACATTGATGTGCTCATAGACAGTACAGCTGAACACGAGATGATGTCCTTCATGGATGGGTTCTCAGGCTACAATCAGATCAAGATGTCAGTGGAAAATCGTGAGAAGACTGCTTTCACAACTCCTTAGGGCACCTTATACTACAAAGTAATGCCCTTCGGTTTAAAAAATGCAGGGGCAACATATCAACGGGCCATAACTACCCTCTTTCACAACATGATCCACAAAGAGATGAAGGTCTATGTTGATGACATGATTGTCAAATCATGTCACAAGAAAGATCACTTGAGCCATTTACGGAAGCTATTTGTCCATCTCAGAAAATACAGATTGAAGCTAAACCCGAACAAGTGCATCTTTGGAGCCTCCCATGGGAAAGTATTAGGCTTCATCATCAGTGAAAGAGGCATTGAAGTTGATACATCTAAGGCCAAAGAAATTATTGGAATTCCTACACAAAGCATAGAGAAGGATGTATGTAGTTTCTTAGGCCATGTCTAATACATCAGTTGTTTCATTGCCCAGCTCACTCCTATCTATGAACCCCTATTCAAGCTACTAAGGAAGAACATTCTAACCCAATGGAACAATGATTGCCAAGCTACATTTGACAAGATCAAGAATTATCTACTAAGCCCACCTTTATTGGTCTCTCCAAAACCAGACCGCCCACTCATTCTATATCTGACTATCCACGACAACTCCATAGGATGCGTGCTAGGACAACATGACAAGACAAGGAATAAGGAATAGGCCATTTACTATCTAAGAAAGCGTTTCGTTGACTACAAAACTAGATACACCTCTCGAGAATACCTATCTCTTTGTAGTCTACATCACTAAAAGGATTCGGCACTATTTTCTCTCATACAAAGTATTTTTGATATCTCAGATAAATCCCATCAAGTATTTGTTCGAGAAACCAACAACCACAAGAAGAACAACTAGATGGCTCATGATGTTATGATAATTTGACATCACATATGTCTCACAGAAAGCTATCAAGGGGCAAGCTATAGTCGACTTCCTAACAGATGGACCAACAGACGAACTTTCATCCTTAAAATTTGACTTCCCAGATGAACACATACTGTGTGTTAAAGTTGAATCAAGTAAAATTGTTAGATGGAAGATGTGCTTTGATGGGGCTGTCAATCAACTCGGCTGCAGGATTGGAGTTGTGCTCATTTCCCCTACAGATATCCTCATTCCAATCGCCGCAAGGCTACACTTTCAATGCACCAATAATATAGCCGA